>JAODAL010003457.1:0-173654 GCA_025379985.1 Phyllomedusa bahiana
GCCCCCCCGGTCCGTAGGGTTGTACAAAAAAAATTAGGGGTCCAAAAAAATGGCGCCGTGGCGCAAATTTCAAAAATAGAAAATGTTTGGAATTTTTTTATGGCACCAAAACATAACGGAAACCCTACATGTTTGGTATTGCCGGATGCATAACAATCTGTGGGAAAATACAGGTAAAAACTTTTATATTTACCGAAGATTGAAACGCCGTAAAAGCAAAACCCCCGCAAACATGGCGAAAATATGTTTTTTTTTCAAAATTTTGGGCCCCACTTGGAATTTTCTTTGCGGTTTCCCAGTATATTCTATATTTATAGTGAATAACACCATTAGAAAGTACATCTTGTCCCCAAAAAAAAAGCCCTCATGTGTCTATGTAGGTGGAAAAATAAAAACGTTATGGCTATGGGAAGACGGGGAGGGAAAAACGAACGTGTCATAAAAAAAAAAACACGCCGGGTCCTTAAGGGGTTAATCCTTTAGAGCTCTGTAGCTTTGTGCGCTGCTCGGAATAGCTGATATGCCAACCACAGCCTAACCAGAGAGTGGGAGCCTGAAACTGGCTGTGAAGAGCAGGCTATGTGAAACATCATGGCCAGGAACTGGTTAACGGGAATATTGACTGTTTACTTCCAGTGGATAATGCTCATGTGGTAGACATAAGGGTACACAGCTTTTTACACAATAATATTGTCCTGTACTAGAATGACCTTATTGTGCTTCAAATGACTGATCACTTGTCAATTACTTTCTTTCTGTCTGTTTGTATATGTGTGTATATATATATATATATATATATATATATATACATACATAAATATATATACATAAATATATTTTCACTTTACGTGTATATATGTGTGTGGTGTGTATATATAATATATATATATATTATATATAATATATATATATATTATATACACACAACACACAGAAAACCACACAGCATCACCGAAAAATGTAGAAGGAAGCGGGGTCACAGCTACATGGTTCCTGGTCAAAAACTATAAGACTTAGATATCCATCGCAGGAATCACAGCACTCGTACAGGTAACAAGCTTCCACATGTTAGAAGATGACGTTTCGACTCTCCTACAGAAAATGGCTCTGTGAGAGAACCGGAACGTTGTCTTGTAACATGTGGAAGTAGTTGTACACACATGTTCGCTCTATGGATCTTCTACACGCACCCTGCAGCAGCTGTGGGATGCAGTCAGCACGGCTCCAGATACCTGTGACAACCTATCAGGACATACTGAGTCACTGCCAGACCATCCAGCTGCTGTCCTTGATGCACATGGTGGTTTCTCTGGATATCAGCTGGTGGCCATAATAACGAGACTCACCTGTAAATTTAGTACAATATGTTGTGCAGAGATGAACCCACTCTTTATAGATACTATTAGGGTGTGTTCACACGGCATATTTGTGGAGAGTAATTGCGCTGCAGTACGCCCGAAATACGCCCCGCAAATATGGTAAAATCATAGCATTCATTGTACGAAAATGAATGGGGGCCAGGCTGGAGCTCTTTAGTCAGCATGTAATTCTAAAACATCAGGCATATAGTGGTGCGCACAGTACACGCTGCTATACGCCATATGAACATACCTTTATAAACCTTATTTTTACAGTAACTGACTACAAGTAAAAGGGAGAACATTTATTGTCTCTATAATAACCTTAGAAAAATTATTGACAGCTTACTTTAAAATAGCCTCCATTTGAGTTATCAACATAAAACTAGTTCTGAAAATGTGGTGTTCATAATTCTTTCATTTTCTGGAATGAATTTAATTTCAGTATGACTTTATATTGCTACGCTGATTCCGTTAAGCTTAATTTTCTGTGTCAAATACTCCAATTTGAAATTGTTTAGTTTTGTTCCCTTGATATTGATGGTTTGCCTGGTACAACGTATTCACTTCTATTGTATTTCTTAGAAAAATCTAGTTCTTCTGCTGAATGTGAGCGACTGAGCAATACTTCTACATACCATAATTCACATAATTTGTAATATGTGTTTTGTTCAGTTATTGATTTTCTTCAGAGGATGTGAGGCAGTTATTAGAAAACTTTTATGGTGCTGCGAGAACATTGAGCATGGAATATGTCAGCGTGGTAGAGATGTTTAAGTGCAATCTGCTAGTCGATTAACTTCACTAAGCTGGTTATTGTACCAGAACTGCGATCATAACAGTTTTAGTATAGATAGACACAAATGCTAAATACCTTTTTACAGCTGCTCATATTTGCTGTCAAAAAATACCGTAGGAGGTAAAACTCAACAACTGTCATTTACAATACAGCATTTAGTGTGTTTATGAGCAGGTTAGAGTCAAAATATGGCAAACTAGAGAAAATTACCCCTTTAGCAAGTCCCACCATGCTTGGATAATTATAGATAATTATTTTCACGAAGGGCCACATCAGCATTATGTTTGCCCTCAGAGGGTTGTTGTAAGCCCTTGGAGGGTCGGTATGCTGTCTGGGTAGGGCTGTCAGGGGTATGTCACTACCTGTAAGTTGCTGAACAAAGCGATGTGTAGGCTGGAACTCTAAATCCAAAATGGCACATACTGCTGGTGCATCTGCCAACACTAGCTGCATCCTTCTAGCTAGTGGAGAGCCAGTCCTTTTGCATCCAATATCTTGCCCATCCCTGCTCGTTGTGTCTAAGCTCTCGTGGGCCACATTCAGCCCGCTGCCTTGAGTTTGACACATGTTGTAGGCGGTGAATGTAGCACAGTTTAAAGAGGTTGTCTCATCTCAAAATTTAATAGGATGCATGAATTAAATAATGCTGCTTTGCTCTGTCACTTCCTGGTCAAGCTGTCTGTAATTAGCATATGAGCTCCATGTATTTAGACATCTCTGTTTTAGTCTAGTTTAAATAAATTACCTTCTCTGAGGTCTGGAGAAGCTTCTGAGCTAATGTAAACAGAGTAATTAGTCTTTTGTCTAAAAGATTAGATGACACACAAGCTCTCACTGCAGGCCCAGACCTGTGTGAGGACTTCACTCCCTGCTATCAGGTAGAACAAACAGCAGAGGAGAAGGAGTAGACAGGTCGGTCACTTGGGAAACTAGAAAGCCCTCAGAAGGTGATAAAATCATTTGTAGTTCCTCAAGAAAACAAAGGTGAACTAAGCAATATATTTGAAAAAGTCTTCATTTAGTGTTCCCTACATTTTGAAAGCTATTGTTTGCAGTAAGACAACCCCTTTAAGGTCAATAATTTCATGATTGATAAGTTATAGATAGACTAGCCCTACAATGCTGATTTTGTAATGTTTAATAGCACTGTGGTGGAGAAACCAGTTTTCCTTTAGGAGTAATGGATTTATGTCATCCAACAGTGCTACGGGGCCATGGCGGTCCCTTACCACTACAGGGACTCAGTGGGCCCAGCTGTGTCGGAACCAGGGCCCAGCAGAGGATCGTCTGATCCTCCAGTGGGCCAGTTCCAACACTGAATTAGACACACAGTAATAAATGCACAAAAGGTGCCACAAATGCTCAGTCAGCATGCTGGTATTAAGGAAACCTGCATGTGTTTTTTAACAATAGAAATTGAATGAGGAAATACTAGAAATAGAGAAATGGACATTTGTAGGCTTTGAGGTATCACATTTATTTAACTTAAACTGTTTGTTCCTTTAGTTTACCCTTAAAAGCAATGAAAAAGTCTAATGAAGCAAGGTATCAGTTTATGCTTTTTTTCAAATACTGTACATTTGTGGTATGTATATATTTATATCTGTATATAGTACATATAAATTTTATGGCTTTTTTGGCCAATGTTAAAATGTTTAATAGATGCCTAACATTTGTATATGTTTTACTTTATATCAGTTTATCCTTACTTGAGCAAATAGTGTAACCTCAAATATATTCTACTCGATATAAAGAAGTTGTTCAGCACACTAAATATGATGAGGTGCTCAGTCGAAGGATAATTTATTCAAATCACAATATTGGCATCATAAACCGCGCCTGCACTTCACAATACTTGAACGTCAATGTTTTTCGGTCACAATGATCATCATTTTTATATAGACCAAGCTGCGGCCGGCATTCATTATGTGCTCTTTACCTAAAGCTGCTAAGTGACAGTTTTGAAAAAGGTACAATGCGACCAAAATCGTTGACGCTCAAGTATTGTAAAGTGCTGTCGCTGTTTATGATGCCAGTATTGTGATTTGAATAAAGGAACCTAATTTGCAAGAAGTGTGATGTCGATCATGTTGAATTGGGCTCAAATATATACTAGACCAAAAGGGTTTATATTTGCAAAAAAAAGGGAATTTTGGAAAAAACCCCGATAATTTCTTTTTAATTAAAAAGGTGGTCGAAAAAAAACTCCCTTTTAACCCCCTTTAAAGCCCCCGGACGTTGATTAAAGGGTAAGGGGCCCTTTTTCCCCCGCTAAAAACCTGGCCGTTTCAAACGCGAACGGGCCCGGGGGCCGCCCCCGGGCCCAAAGCTTTTTTAAAAAAACCCTTCCCCAAAGCCGCACAAAGATGGGGCCCCCCGGCGGGCTGAATTTAATTAAGACTTTTCCCGGGGCCCCCAATCTTCAGGGTTTATCGGCGGGGCCGGGACAAAAGCGGGAGTGAATCGACACCTTTTAAAAAGGCACGGGACCCCTTTTGAAGGGGCCTTCCTCTCATGTTTGGGGATTGGGGATGCATATCAACCTGTAAAAACAAAATAACACATTGGAATTTACCGAAGAAATTTAACCCCCGTAAAAGCAAAACACCCCAAACTGTGCGAAAAAATACGTTTTTTTTTTACAATTTTTTTCCCACTTTGGGAATTTTTTTTTCAGTTTTCCCCGTATATTCTATAGTACATGAATTTTAACACCCTTAGAAAGTACATCAGGCCCGCAAAATAAAAATTCTCTAAAGTCTATTAGGGGAAAAAAATAAAAAAGGGGTTTAAAGGGGTCTGGGGAAGGGAAGGAAGGGGAAAAACAACGTGTCAACAAAAAAAAAAAAAACGCCGGGTTTCCCTTAAAAGGGGTTTTAAAGCCATCCCTGTAACGCATTGGCCCCTTTCCAAATTAAAAAAAGTTTCTTTTTCCCCGGGAACAAACAGAAAATAAGTGCAGTACAGAAAACCCTGCACCTTTTTTGCCCCGTAATGCACTTTTAATTCAAAGCGAAAATCTTTATTTAATTTAAGGGCCCCCAAATTTGGGCCTTTTTTTAAAAAAATGGGCTTTTAAAAGATTATCGGCTAAGGTTTATCCTTTGCACTGAGAATTTGTTCGGTGTGTTTCTGTGATTGGTGTAGATGGTAGGAAAGATTAAAGAAATATCAGCCGGGGGGATAAGGAAAGGAAAATTTTGTGCAGAAGGTTTTTTTCTTTCTTCATAGGTCCCCCTTACTAGCGCACAACCCCTGCAGACAACATTTTTAACTCTGAAAAGCACTTTAATTTTGGGCATTTTAAAATAAAAACCCTTTTTCTTTAATTTTTTTCCCTTCTCTTTAGTAAAAATTGGGCAATAAGTTTTCCTTCCATCATTTTACATAAAAATTTTAAATTTACTATGTAATACCTTCTAATAGCTGGTAAAATCTATTTTCAAAAAAAGAATACACTTGGGGAAATTTAAAATGTTTTTTGGGGGAAAAAATGCCTTTTTAAAAACGTATAAGACATGAACCTGTATGTAATATGATATAATCCTTAGGGAATGTTTTTAACTGTAAAGGGCTGAAAAGCGGGTTGAAAACTTTTATTTTTTGTTTTTTAAAAGTTTTTTTGTTAATTAAAGTATATAATGGGGAAATTTTCACAATTTTTTTAAAATACATAATTAAAAAAATTTTGATCTTATAACCCATATTTTCCCAAAGCCCCCAGGTTTAAAAAAATTGGGGAATAAACCCCTTTTTCTGTCCAATTAAAGGTTTCCCCTGGAGTAAAAATGTATGGAAAAGAAACTTTCAAAACAGTGAAGAAGTTTGCTGTAAATTTTTAATTAACTTTTTCCCACCATTTTTCCTTTTTCCCCCTACCCTTTTTTCATTGCCCCCAACTAAAATCCAAATTCCTACCCTTTTTCCAAAAAATAATTTAAATTTTTCTACATTAAAATTTACCTTTATTTCCTTTTCCAAAAATTTTTTAAACACCCAAAAAGGAAATTTAAAAATAATTGCACCTAAGGGGCTTCCTTTCCCTCCAACCAAATTATTACAACCCGACACAAATGATTTTCAAACCAAAAAAACCCCCCGCCTTTTTTCTTAGTCACGGGCCTTCTTTTTCCCAAACAGAACCCCCCCAAAACCAACATCAAAACCCCGGGTAAAAAAAATAGGGAGTAAATTGTTAAAGAAAAAAACCCCCCCAAAATTATTTAAAAAATTTAACCGCTTTAAACCCCGCTACAAAACCCGAAACAGGGAAAACCCCCAAAAAAGCCCCTTTCCAACCCCCTTTAAAAAATTTCTTTTTGAAACATTCCCCCCCTTTTAAGTTTTGCCCCTTTTTAAAAAAGATAACCTTTTACAAGAAATTTCCCCCCATTCCCCCAACCCCCCTTCCCCTTCCTTTGGCCTCCCCACCCCCAACCCCGGCCCTTTTAAAATTCCCTTTGCTTTTCCCCCCTTTGACAAATAATCCCACCATGGCCAAAAACCCCCCTTTTAAATTTCCCCCGCCATAATACCCAGAACCCCGAAGTTACCCGTACCCCCTTTTTAATTTTTTCTTTTAATTGGGGGAACTTCCCCCCTTTCCAAAAACCCACCTAAACCAAAAAATTTAAAA
Source organism: Phyllomedusa bahiana (assembly GCA_025379985.1). Classification (NCBI taxonomy): domain Eukaryota; kingdom Metazoa; phylum Chordata; class Amphibia; order Anura; family Hylidae; genus Phyllomedusa; species Phyllomedusa bahiana. Next base: position 6,794 of record JAODAL010003457.1, read on the forward strand.
TAATTGGTTAGTTTTTTTCCCAAAAAATTTAGGATTTTCCTTATGTATTCCCCCCAATTTCCCGAAACCCAAAAGGGTTAAAACCCCTTTATGGGGGAAAAAACCCAAACCCATTTTGTTTCTAAAGGGCCCCAAACCCCCATTTTGGGCCCTTTCCCCCTTGACCTGGTAGTTTGGTAACCCCCAGGGGGCCCAGGGCCCCTCTTTCCTCTCTGTTTCATTTACTAGTCATTTTTGTCACCATTGAAATTTTTTTCAATATTTTTTAATGTTGTAATTCCCCTTAAAATTTGTACAGCGCCCGGGAAAATTAAAGGGCGCTTTAAAATAAATAATAAAAATAATCAAACCACTTAGGGTCATGTTTTCCTCCCTTGGCTGACTGACTGCCGGGAAAATTACATAAACGGGTTCATTTCCATCCAGTTTTTTAAAAAAAGGGGTTTGCCCACAATGTAATTTGACGGGGGATCCTCCAAAAGGGTTTAAAATTTAATCACTTTTCAAAATATATTGTTTAAAAAATTTATTGCACCCTTTAAGGGGCTACGGGGCTGCCTTCCCTTTCCCCTTTTTTTTAAATTTAAAAAATTCAATTAGATACGACCTGACAAGAGCGGCGGCCGGGCTTGCACAGACACACTTTTTATCTAAATAAAGGAGTTTGAAGAAGCTTTTCAAGGCACCGGTAAAAAATATTTTTTGTTTTTTATACCGAAACCCCAAAAAATTTGGTAGTGTTTTTAGCTGAGAAATTTCCCGCTTTTAATCTGATTGCCCAGGGAACATAAAGAAGTTTTTAAAATTTTGCTGGGGGAAAAAGGTTTGTTTTTTTGTTTACGGGAATCCACTAGTTGTATTTTTTGTTTATTGAGGGGAAACATTTCACACATCCCTTATGCAGGCTCTGGGGCTCGGGTTTGTGTGCCCTCTCTAAACTCAGCATGGTTTTTGTTTAAAAATTTGTTTCCCTTGGGCAGATAAGGCACGTCATGGCAGAACCCCTTTAATGGCAGCCATACCCATGAACAGGAATGTGGACTGTGACATTTTTTTTTATCTGTAAGTAGGGGCTGACTGCATTGACATAAAAGCGGTGCTGAAACAGAATTTAAAATAAATGTATATTACAAAATTCTGTGATTTCCTATGATATACATAATAAATAAAGACATGCTAAACACATTTTAAGATGGACAACCCATTTAAGTTCTAGTCAACCACATGGTCTATTTTTTAAACCCTGGAAAATTATGGGGCAGAAACAGCACTTTGCCATGAAATTTTTTTCCTTTTTAAAAAATTTTTTACCCACTCCTCATATTAAAATTTTTTAAAAGGGAGGGTTCCGTAAAACCCCCGCTGAAATTTAAGCTCATAGCTAGTAATCTGCCGACCGTCTGAGAGAATGAGGAGGGTGTCTCTCCTTCCCATTCATTTCTAAGGGAATCCCAAATATAGCCCGGGGAGTGTGCCTTTTTGAAGCACCCCCCTTCCTCCATTTGGGGGATTCGAATAACCAGTAGTGGGGGGAAGTACACTTGTCGGGAATGCCCTTTTAAAAAATTAAAATTTTTTATCACCATTCTGTCTTGCTTTTATAGTAGATTGAGTATGATGTTTAACTAAGTCTGTATGTGTAGTAACTGTGCAAAAGGTTCAAAGATTCATATAAACTCTTACAGCCACATCCGACCCATTAAACATGAGCTGTCTGCAGCTGGGAGAATTTTTTCTGGAGGAGAAACTACTGGCTTGACTCAAAATCCCCATCATGTTTCAAGGTTCTTTCATGGGTCAGATGTATTGAAATTTCATTGCATGGACTATAAGTCTCCATCCACCTTTATGGTGTTTCTCTTCAACGAGAAACCTTCTCCAAACATTTTTACCTTAAGTTTTGTAACATGAAGAATTTCCTTCCAAGCAGTCATATTAGCTTTTATAGGATTAATATCTTTGTCGGCCACTCAGGAAATTTATTCCCCTCTCTCTCAATGGCAACCAATCACCGATAAAAACCCCTCTGCTTATCACTCCTATCCGCACATATTTTTACTGGACTGTACAGTATACCTGCAGCATATTATATATTGTGATATATTGTCCTAATCATTACAGATAGGAGTCTGCACATTTTCATTTTCTCAATGTAATGAACTGCATAGTCTTGCAAAATATCATAAATAATAAAATACATAATTATGTTTACAACTGTGGTTTGCAACCTTCACGTCTCCTTGTAAAACTACAAACCCAAGTATGGTAGGAAAGCCACAGATACCCATGTTATGTTGGTTCTTTTACCACAGCTGGACAATGGTGTATTGCAGATCAGTGATTTAATTGTGTGAAGTCTACCCATGAGCACTTCATTATACATAAAACATATAAGTTTTTGTAATTGTTATAGCACACAATTGGTAATTGGCTCCAAGGCGAAAAAAATGTCACCCAACGGAATATATAATGAAGATTAAAGAAAATAAAGGAGATAACGAATACAGAAAATGCAGATCCATACATATAACAGTCAGGAAGAGAGGGTGAAAGCTGGAAATCACTTTTTTATTTAAAGGCAGGAGCTTCTTCGGCTCATATACTTTTTATACAGTGTACCAGAAAAAATGAAAATGAAGCCCTTCCTGGTACCCAAATGAGCCGCTCATCCTGTATATGTACAGAGCAGTACAGAACATATAGTACCACATTGTATTGTAGGGAGACAATACTAAACCGCCAATCACTGCATGCACTTCATTGATGATTTACAAGGAATATGTTCATGAAAATTTGTTTTGGATCAGTTTCTGTACAATGATCTGAACCACCCGGGTGCAATACCAAGGGAAAACCTTGTTTTTTAAAATTTTTAAACCGGAACCACTTTTGTCTGTCTATCTATCTATTTACCCATCCATCCACTGCCATCATCTATCAAACCCTTATCCATCCATCTTTCCATCATCCACCACCCCAAATCATCCATCCGTCTATCTGTCTATCTATCTATCTATCTTTCTTTCCATCTATCCATCTTTCCATCTATTTATCTATCTATCTGTGTATATTATAATAATTTCACGAGCTCCCATGAACTGAGCCAGGGGTTTTTCTGATGACAGTATAAAGGAAATTATAACCCTATGGACCCCATACAAATTTGGTGAAGTATGGAGTTTATGTATGGCCCTTTATTAGACTTAAAAAAAGAAAGGGGAACGGGGGTTAAAAAAAAGGGGAAAATCATTCCAAACCAGAGCATGGGGAAATGGTTGTCCCACCTATAACATTTTCCTTCTTATCCTTGGGTTATAAAAAATAATAATTGCTGTTTGGGGGTTTTGACCCTGCCCCACACATTCATAAATCTCCCATCTGAATGGAGCAGTCTGTGGTACTGTCACACTATTTACTCTTAATGGACTGATGACATTAATTGCAATCAACGGAAAAAATAACAAACACCCCAAAATAGCTACTTTTTTTTACTGTTTTCTATGGCTCTGCATACTGGTAACAGAGTCTCCAAATGTAATATGATTGGGGCATAAAATGTACACATATTATTGATAAAATATAATAAACACGCTATGGTATTAATCCTTATTCACTTGGTCACTGGCACAGAGGACAACAAAGAAGATTAGAAGAATGACTGTATACAAAGACTTTGATAACCTGATCATTTATTTGTGATCAAAGGACTTTAATAGAAATGTTAATTGTGGAACACATTGTAAAACACAGTTCATGATATGTGTGTTATTATTTTAGCATTTGTGCATTGTCCATTTTTGTCTATAGTACAGAAATGTAAGTATTTTCCAAAGAGGATAGAAATAGAATAAATGCCTTTGGAACGTAGGCACTTGGGGTCTGTTTAATGGACCATCGTGTAGGATGTTTCACCTCTATTGCTAAATGAGACTGAACCATTTACTATTTATGTTATGGAAAAAGCACAAAAAATCTCAACAGCGTTGTGTCGGTCAGTCATAATGTTCTGCTTTACAATTTATTTAGGCAATAGCGTATTGCAGAAGCAATAGAGGAAAGTATTTCTCTCACTCTGTACATGAATGTATGGTGCTCAGAAACTGATGAGGTGAAGCACTGGTCATATGTACAATAAATACACAGGTTTTTATGTCTATACCTAAATGGTAATGCCTTGTAAAACATAGTTCTTATGAAAGGGGGAAAGAAAAAAAGTAAATTTTTAACGAGTAACTAGCGTCATTTGTCTTCTAAGAGATGGAATAACGTTAAGGCAAAACTGCTGTTTTTTTTTTCATTTTTAAAACTTAAATTCTGCAGTTTCTATGTATTTAAAGGGGTGTCTCACTACAAAGAGTAGCTTTAAACATGTAGGACCATTTAAAGAGTTTTAAAAAATATTTTTGTTTTTTTTGGTTTTGTTGAGAATAAACAAATTTATCAGTCCACAGGCACACAGGGTTTCTCGGGTTCCGACCTGTCCCCCCCTTCTCTCCGCTTTTATCTAAAAGCAGGATAAAACCCCGGGTTGGGGCTCTGGAAAATTGAGAACGTGTGACCAAAACAAGTAAATTTCCGCTCTGATAAAAAAGGGGTCCAACAAATAAAAAAGTAAAAAACCACGCACTCCTGGGGATGGTCCGCGTGAACCCTTCCCCTATCACTTATCCCGGATGATTTTTGGGTCCCTTCCTTTTTACCTTTGTAAAAAACTACGACTTTTTATAACTCTGTACATTATACTGGGGTTGTTTCCATACCTTCGAGCGCGTAGTGCCAAGCCACTGCGGGCTGGAGGGGACGCTCTGGTTTTCTAAGGATTTTTCCTGAAATTTGTCGAGTTGTTTTTCATGCGCACAATACTATAGGACCCCGGGGGTTTGAATCAGTCAACAATCAGTGGAGTCTATTTTGTTCCCTGCCTCCTTTTTATTGCACAATTTGTAATTATATTTATTTTTGATCGGTTTTCACAAATGTTTGGGCTATGTTAGCATTATGCTTTTTTAATTTTGTATTTATGCAATATCATATATTAACTTACCTTTTTTATGCTTTTTTTTTTGGGGTTTTTTTTTTATTTTCCCCTATATAATGAAATTTTAAAAAAAAGGGGGGGGGGTGAAATTTTTTAAAAAAACTTTTTTTGCTTAAAATCTTTTTCTATAATATTATTATAAAAAATATATATATATATATAAAATATATAATATATAAAAATATTTTTTAAAAATTTTTGTGTGTTATAAAAAATATTTTTTAAATATATATAATAAAATGGGGTATATGTGTGGTGTGTGTTAATATATATATATAATAAAAATATATTAATATATACCGAAAATACCGAGTATAAGCCACCCAGTTAGGCCAAGCACCCACTTTCCCCACAAAAAAACAGGAAAAACTTTTTGACTCAAATATAAACCTAGGGGGGAAAATGCACGGCTATGGTAAATATCAAAATAAAAATGGTACCAAAAAAATTTCATAGGCAGTTAATGCCCCCATAGGCAGTAATGTCCCCCAAAGGGAGTATAGGCAGTTTAAGTCCCCCAAATATACAAATTGTCCCCCAAGCGTTATAGGCAGTTTATGTCCCCCAAGGCTTTTAGAGGGGTTTTAAAACCCCCCGGGGAGTTAAGCAGGTTTTTTGTCCCCCCTAGGCAGTTTTAATTCCTTAAGGGAGGTAATAGCAGGAACAGGGATATTTCTAAATTTAGGTATGGCTGGGTTAAAAGGGGGTAAAAGGGTGGGGATAGCTTAGGTATAGGCTGGGATAGGTAGGGGATAGGCAGTATGGCTGGGATACAATAGGGTGGGTATAGGTAGTATAATAGGGTATAGGCAGGTAACGGTTTCTGGTAAAGGCAGGGATAGGCCCTGTAATAGCCCGGTATAGGCTAGGAAAGGTGGTAATAGGGAGGTATAGTCTGGTAAATGGCCTATGTAAGGGAGGTATAGGCGGTATAGCAGGTATTAGGGTGGTATAGGAGTAAGCAGGTAAAAAGGGGGTAAAAGCAGGGATAGGCTGGTTAAACGGGGAATGCTGGAAAGGCAGGGAATAGTCATAAAGGAGGTTAAGCAGGGAAAAAGTCAGGTATGGCTGTAAATAGGCAGGTTAGGCAGGGAAAAGGCAGGTAAAAGGCAGGGAAAAAGGGTGGTAAAATAAAAAAATTTAAAAAAAAAACAACCACTTTCCTGACTCCCTCGCGCTCCGCCTCCTCGCTGTCCGGCCTCCCGGCGCTCGTCTTCTCGCACAGGGGGGTGATGTCCCTAAGGCCGCGCACGCAGCGTGAAAGACACACACCCGCCTGTGCCGGAAACTCCGGACGTCCGCGAGTCTGCTTGCGGCCGTCCCGGGGTCCACTGCGGCGCAAAGGGGGTTTCCTTTTCTCTCTGCCCCACAGTGGTATCTTCCCCTCTATGCCTCCGGGGGAGTCGCATAAGGAAGAGAAACGCCGACGCAAAGGGCCAACGGCAGTGCCCGGACCTGTCAGCTGACTCGGGATTTAGTTTTATGCGCTCCCTGAGGATCGCATAAAAGCAAGAAGTTCCCTGCCGGGCCATCCAGCGCCGAGCGCCGACAGTGACTCGAGTTAAAAGGTTTTTTTCAGCTAATTTTTAAAAATGGTTTATATAATATATATAATATATATATATATATAAAATATATATATATATATATATTATAGTTGTGTGTTGTGTATATATATATAATATTGTTATTTTATATATAATAAAATTATATAAATATAATTATAATATGTGTGTTATATATATTATTATATATATAATATTAATTGTTGTGTTTGAAAATATTAATGATATATATTATATATATGTGTGTATGTTTTTGTTGGGATATATAAAAGTATATATATTTTGTATATTTATATATTTTGTATTATATATATGTTGTGTTGTGTGTTTTGTAATATTAGTTTTATAAAATTTTGTATATTTTTAAAATATAATATAAAAATTTTATATTTGTGTTATATATATGTATATATATGTGTGTATATAATTATGTATAAATATTTTTGTATATAATATATTAAATTTTATATATGTGTTTTATATATATATAGTATATATATGTGTATATATATGTTGTTTATATTATATATTTTATATATGTGTTAAAATATATATAATATAATATAATGTGTATTTTTATATAATTGTGTATTATATATGTATAAATATATTGTATATATATTATATATATATGTGTGTATTAAATAGTATATATATGTGTATTATATATTGTGTATTATAAATATAGTATGTTATGTATATATTGTTTTATTATAATTATAAAATATTATGTTGTTAAAATATGTTATATATTAAAATGTGTGTGTATATATTATATATATGTGGGATATATTGTTATATATATATGTGGTATATATTTATATATGTGTGTTATAATTGTGTTTATATAGTGTGTGTATATATTGTTTTTGTTATATATATATATGTGTGTATATATTTTAAAAATATATATATGTTGTTTTAATATATTTTGTGTATATATATTATATTTATTTTATATATATGTGTTATAAAATTGTGTGTATATATATATATATATATAATAACTGGTTATTTATTATAATTAATGTGTAAATATATTTATTAATATAATAATGGGAATCATATAATTGTTTAAAAGTATAAAATTTCCCCGAGTTTAAAAATATATATAGAAAAAATGATTATATTATGTGTGATTATTTATTTTAATGGTTATATTTATAATTGTTCCTGGCTACGCCCCCAAAACCCGGTTTTACGTGGGCCCCCAAAAAAAAAACTCCTGGCGGAGTCCCCCGGTCAGGCCTTGTTTTGCCGAGCAACCGGAAAAGGCGCTTCAGCTGATGAAGGCCCGCAGTGACCAAAAGCCCCGTTCTCGGAGGGAGAAAAGCACCTCCACAGTCGCAACTTTGTCGATGCTCCGGGGACCCCAGCCCGGGGCCCTCCCTTTCACAAGGCCAGGACCGGGCCCAAGGCCCAAACCCATCGAAAATTACGTGAAATGAAAACCCGGTTTCCTGTCCCGGGTCCGGTTCTGGCCTTGCGCCCGGATGGAGTGCGAAGGCGTAACAAAAGAAAGAGGACCCCGCCCCGCCGGTGAGGTTGGTGTGAGTTAATGTTGTGTTTTTTGCTTTACCTGGCCTTCAGTTTCCACCTTTAAACCTTTCCCTTGGCCCTTTTAAGCAACCAACCCCTTACTGTGGTGCCAATAATGAGCCTGACCTTTTATGTGTGTATAACTGGTGGGGGATAAAACTTTTGATATCCTGTGTGAATATTGTGTGTATAATTGTGGTGTAGTGAATAGTTGTAGTTGATATTAGCTTTTGCCCCAAATGCCTGAATTTATATCCCGATTATTTCCCCTTTTATTTGGTTTTTGGTTATATCCCCAATTTTTGTATAATTTGTGTTGGGGTGTATAATTTTGCCCTATAAAATGTGTTAAAAGGGATATATAGTTATTAATATTGTTTAGTGCCCCATAATTGTGTTTGCCCCATAAATCCTGTTTATAATTTTCCTGTTGTGGATAATTTTGTTTTGTTTATAATAATAAATTTTTGGTATATTTGTGTTTTTGGGATATCCATGTGTTTTATATAAGTGTGTGTATAATGTTCTTTTGGTGTAATTGTGTGGATAATCCTGTGTTTATATATGAATTTTTGGATATTTGGAAAAATATAAGTTTTGGGATAATAAGTGTTTTGGTGGCCCCTATTTTGTGGATATTTGTGCCCCATTTTTAAAATTGTGTGATATATTAATTGATAATAATTTTAAAATTTTTATATATGTGTGCCCCCTATATATAGTGTATATATTATGTTATATATTTTGTGGTATTTATTAAATATATACTGTGTGGTAAATAATTTTTTAGTTTATATATGTGTGAAAATATATGTGTGGTATATGTGTGTTTTTAAAATTTTTTATTGTGGAAATATAATGTGTGCCCTATTTGTATTATATTTGTTATTGATATATTTTGTGTATATATTGTTTTGTTTTTATACTGGTGTGTCCCGCTATATTATGTGTGGGTTTTTTTTTTATATATTTTTTATATTGTGGGGGAAAAATATAATTGTGGAATATACTGTGTTTAGTGTATATATAATGGGTGTATATATAATTAAAGATTTGTAAATTTAGATTTATAATATTTTTTTAAATTTATAAAGTATAGGGGAGAATAGATAATAAGAATATGAGAAAAAGGGGAAAAGTGGGCTTTATAAAAATTTGGTGGTTTTAAATTAATGCTGTAATATTATATGTTTATATTAATAAATATATCTAATATTGGTAACTTAAGGTTATAAAGGGGAATATAATTTTGTAATGGTGGTAAATTTGGGGGTTTTTGTGGGTTAAAATTATTTGGGTTAATTATAATTATTTGGGTTTTGGTTTTTTTAGGGGGGTATTTAGTAAAAATATTTTTATAATTTGGTTAAAAGTATGGTTTTTATGTTTTGGGAATATTTGTTTTAGGGGTATTTATATGAAGGTTAAAATTTTGAAAATAAATTTTGTATTGGTGAATTTTTTGTAATTATTTTGGGGATGGACAAATTTGGTGTGAATATTAAAAATTATACAGGAAAAATATTTTTGTAAAAAAAAATGGTTTAAAATGAAAGCGCAAAAATGTTGTGTGAAAACCAGTAAAGAAAAAACAAATGCCGAAGGATTTTTAGGATACAAATCCCTGTAAAATTGTATATAATATATGTATATATATAATTTTATAATTTTATAAAATATTATATATTTTATATGTGTTTGTTAATGTATATATAATGTATATTATATATATTTTTGTTATTGTATATTTTATATGTTTATGTTATATTTTATATGTTGTATTTATAATTTTATATATGTAATATATTTTATGTAATATATATATATATGTAAATGATTATAAAATATGTATATATAATGTATTGTATATATATTTTATATATATTGTTTGTATATATATGTTTATTTTATAAAAGTGTTTATTGTTTATATATATTGTTATATATATATGTTGTTGTATATATTTATATATTTTTGTGTGTATAGTATATAATATATATGTTATATATATATATATATGTGTATATATGTGTATATATATGTGTATATATGTGTATATATATGTATATATGTATATATATATATAGTGTGCATATGCTGCTGGAAGGGTCAATTCATGTAAGCAACTTTCAAAATGCATGTTATTGAAACATATGTATGCTGAACCTAATATTGGGCTTTTCTGCACCTTCAACTTGCTCTATTGTATATCGCTGTGTGGTTTCAGTTATGGCTGGTATTACATTGCTACTGTGATGTTGCCTAGGGCTGGGATAGTGGAGATACGAAGGCTGTGGAGCCAGTAAGCCAAAGCTCCGACTCCTCAATTTCCCCTAACTCTCACTCTGCCTCTCACTCCGACTCCCACTTTCACTCCCTCATACATGGTGCAAGTTTAAGTGATAACTTTACTGCAGTAAAATGGTAACATCCGGCTTTTTATCACCTTATGATATAATAATCAAGCTATTTAGGTAAAACATACAGTGACAAGCAAAATGATAACAATGTTTTGAACTTGTGACTTTCAGGCTCCATATCTCCCTATCCACTTCAGCCTTGAAAGTGAGACTACCATCATTTTATAGGCAATCATCTTGGCCATCTTATAAATGTGACTTTGAACTCTTTAGCATCTTCTTAGTTCTGCAGATTCTTGTCCTGTAACTGCAATGTAACGGTTTTGCTCATAAAAATCAAAATGTTAATTTTTATTATTTTGTTATTATTCTGTAAAACCGCCTTTGGCTTTCAGCTCTGCCTGAATTCTTCTGGGCTCTGGATCAGATTCCAGCATGTCTCAACAGAAATCTGATCCCAGATATCTTCTCCGCGTTCCCAATGTTGGTGTACACTAGTCGACTAAGTCAAATACTTTTTGTACTTTTTTGCAAACTCGAGCCAACGCTTCTTATGACAAAGTTGGTTTTTTTGGCCACCATTTCAAACTTATGTAATGCGTGAAGTACGGTGCTTTTATGGACTTCTGTAATCTCACTCTTACAAAGCATACAAGTCGCCTCCACTGCCGTGTTTGTCAAGCCAAAAATGATAGACCCTGTGATGAGCCGACTTGTTGACTCTGATATTTTGCCTGGATGTCCACCTCTTGACTTTGGAATGAATGGACTTTATTTCCTATTCTTCCAGCTGTCAGGGCCTCACATGATGCAGTTTGGCAATTTTCTTGGCCGAAGACCGCAATCGATGAGCCGGATGATGCTGTTTCTCTTTTCTTTGGAAATCTTCATGGTTGCTCCTCAATTAGAACCAGTAACCTTTCGCTTGGTAATCAACCTAATAACACCCTGAGCTATTAGGGAATGTGAGAACCAGTTGTAATTTGTAGTATACAAGAAGAAAAGATTACCCCACCACCATGAGCAAAACAGTAACAATGCAGTTACGTGACAAGAATCTGCAGAACTAGGTTATATATCAGATAGCTGATTGTCTATAAAATTATGGGAGTCTCACATTCAAAGCTGTAGTGGATTGTGAGATATGGAGCCTAAAATTCAAAAGTTCAAAACATTGTTACTCTTTTGCTTGTCAGATGAAAAATATTCATTTGATACAACTTTAGAACACAAAATAGTATTGCCATAATCAGATCCAACTTCATAGATGACCTCAAATCAGATTCAATTATTTCTAGGCTTGAGAATGATCTCTCTACACTAACTTTGTTTGGGACAAAGCGGTGACAACAGGGGCAAGATAATAATGGAATTGCCTCATGCACAATCCGTTTTATTGAATGGTTAAACTCTTCTACTTCTTTGAGAGCAAGTGAAAAATGTTGTTGAAATCTGGTCAATCTGTTTGCTGTGGGAGCAGAATCTTTTCTCCTGTGGTGACGCTTTGCCTGCTCCATGTCATCAATTAAAGGGGTTGTCTCACTATAAGGATTGCTTTTTATGTTAAAGATCTTGCAGAAACAAGTCACTTTGCAATATATTTCCTTTAACAGTGTCCTACCTATTCTGAGATATCCCATCTTGTATGGGCTACATCAGCTCCTCAGGTCGCTATAGCTACAGACGTGTTCAATCTCTCCTGATAGGCTGCCAGCACTGGTTGCTATAGCTACAGATCTGGCTTCTACTGCAGCCTAGTAGAAGCCAGTAAACATGCAGCTGAATTCAACGTGAAACTAAGAAAACAGGACTGAGGAAAGATGAATTAACATAGTGAGACAACCCCTTTAAACTCCTTATCTGATGAGGCTGAAGATATGTTAACAGTAGCACTGGCAAGACCCAATTTATTATATGTTTTGGGAGTCAAAGTCGGTCCATTTAATAACGACTCCAACTACACCAAAATGGACTCTGACCCCACGACTCCGACTCCACAGTCCTGGGAGATACCTTGACTCGTGCCAGCCTGGCCAGGCCACAGCAACTTATTCTCAGACAGTCTTTGATAACTCTGCATTACTGGACAGCACAGTTTTGGTCAGTTACCAAGCAAGTTGAGGGTGCAAAAAAGACCTGTAATAGGTAAAGCATACATATTTTTTAATAACATGGATCCTGAAATTTGCTTACTTTACAGTAATTGGTCCTTCCAGCACTTCCTGTGATGGAAATGCCCCTTTAAGGCTCTGTTCACACTTGCATGATTTATTCTCAGTCAGATTTAGTTTGGCCATTCATTGATGCTCTATTCTATCCAGTATAAAATCCTGGAGATATGGCAGAAACATTGTAAGTCAGTAGAATGGACTGCAAAGTCTCCATCATGGCGCTTGTTAAAATGGAAGCCATGATGCTAGTGGCATACAACATTGGCATACTTGTCTTGCAAATTATTTCTCTTTTTTTCTCCAGCAAAATTGTTGATAAGTGTGTCACTAAGATTGGCACTCATGGTAAACAGCCCCTTTTATCATCACAGTCTGTTTGATATTTCTCATTGCGCCCATTTTCACTGTGGGATGTTGTGGATGGTAGTATTCTGGTTTGGAGTGAAAGACATACCCCTTATGTTTGTCTCAGAAACATAGTGGGGGTTTTTTTGGAAAAGTCATTTATGCTTCTTATGGTAACAAACTTTTTCCCAAAGGATTTTTGTAGGGTTTTACTTTTGCAGCGAAAGCTTTCATGTTTAAATCTTTACAAAACTGGGGAAAAAATTTTTGGGGCTGAACAGACTGTTTTCCATACCCCTTAAAACCCGGGTGGTTTTTGATTTAAATCTAACTGATTTATATCAAAAACCCGATTTAAAATAAACTAGTCATAAGGCTTGTTTTAAATCAGTGATTTAAATCAAAGTTTCAAACCTTTAAACTTTTTTTTCTTTTTTTCCAAATGCAATTAGATGAAGATTTTTAGAATCACTTTTATACCCCCCCTTTTTTCTCCCCAGTTTAAGGGGTAAATCATTCATATTTGGACACCACTTTTGTTGAAATTTGGGAAGGAGAAAAATAATCCTGCCCTTTAATTTAAAATTTTTAAAATAGATTTATTCAACTAAAAACAAAAACAACATTACAGCATAAGTTTTTTGGGCTTAAAAAAAACATCCATGTTTGTTAAAAAATTTTTTGGCTAAAAAAAAAAAAAATAAAAAAAATATATATAAAAATTTTAAAAAAAAAAAAAAAAAACTTAACTTCACCCCCGGGGCACATGAAAAATTTAAAATTATTTACTGCCCCTGTTTGCCTCTGTAGCTAACGTTTCATTTCATCATCATCTTCTTTTTGTTCTATTTCATAATCGGGAAAAAAAAAACAAGCTTTCCTGCTTTTTACGGTCCCCAACCGTTTTTCCTCAATTTGGAATGAATGATTTCCAAAGGAAAGAAATTTCCCCTTTTCAACCCCTTGCAAAAAAGAAGAAATGCTGTTAAAATTGAAATCATTACTTGAACTTCCCCCAAAACTCCAAGGCTTAAGTGACTTCCACCAGTTTTCTGGGTAAACCTTCCCTTAAAAATATTTTCCCAGCAAAACATATTTTTCTTAAAATGGTTCCCCCTTATCTAAAATTTAAATTATATTTGGGCTTTTAAAGAGGGTTGTTTGGGGGAATAACCCTTTCATGGGCCAAAACCCCTTTCTTCCTCAGCCTTAGGATTTGCCCTGATATTGGATATTGACATATTTCCCAAAAAAATTTGGCGGGAGTAGTGCTGTCCCTTCTTTGTTTTACTGTTTTTAATTTAATTCGGGTCCTTGTGAAGTTCTTTTTTTAAAAAGTGTTCACCCCATTTTCCTTTCCAAAATTTCAACACCCATCCGCAAAAAACCCACCCCTTTTTTCTGTATTTTGTTTAAAAAGCTTGAGAATGGGTTTCCCGGGAAAGCCCCACCCAAATGTTCAACATTTCTTAAGCCCAAATTTTGAGGATTTTGGGCCGTGACAGTCCCCATCAAATTTTTCTCCGATTTTTTCACAAATTTCCCCATCAAAATGGGCCTTTTTTGATTTTATTTCTAAAAAACAGTCCAACAAAGATTTCCCCTTCAAACATCTTGGGGGAGCGTTAGTTTGGGTTCCACCCAACCCCTTTTTCAGAGCTGTTTCCCACCCAAATTTGGATTATTATGGAATATTTACAATTTAAACCCAAAAATTTAAAGCCCTTTATTTCTGAACACTTAAGCTTTGGGAAAGAGGTGCAGCAAATGACACTAAAACCCATTATGTTATTACCCAGCTTTGAAATTCCCCCCCTGCTTTTTCTAAATCTCTTTCTTTCTTGGATAGGGTTTGCAGATTGTCGGGTGCCCAAAACTACGTACTGGGACTTTTTAATTTTTGTTAAATGTCGTTTTTGCTTTTACTGCCAAAACTTCTTGAAAGGGTATTCTGTGTGTTTGCTTTTCCCTGACTATATTTTTGTGCAAGGGAAACTTTCCCTTTCTTTTTTGTTTTTAATACAAGCACAACAATAGGACTTTGTGGACATTACCCCCAAACCCATAAATTACTTAGGTTAAAATTTTTACCCCCCCAGACTTTTTGTACATTGCTCCATTTCGCTTTTTCATACACTTGTTCCAGCATTTTCCCTCCCAACAACCCCGCGCCTGGGTGGCTTACCCCTGTTCTCAGGGGGAATGAACCCAAATTAATGAAATGGGGGTTTTCTCAGTCAGCCCGGAAAAGAAAGTTCGTTCCCCAAAAATAAACTGGGCAATTTTTTCACCCAAATCAACTTTTTTTTTTAATCTGTTTGTTCTTCCCCAAAAAACCTATCTATGGGGTTTCCAGGAGAAAAGGTTTTTTTTTCCCCTTTTGGGGGAGGGTGTTATGGGGCGGGGTGCTGATGTTTGTTTGCTGCGGCAAATTGAAGCACTTTTCTGGATGGATAACTGGGGGGGGGGAAAACTGTAAAACCCGGGATGATGGTGATCTTGGAGGTGGTTTAGTTTCCAGAATCCATAAATTTCCCCCCAAAAACAAAAAAATTAAAGGGGCGTTTTTTTAAATTTTTTAAATAAAATTTTCTGCTTATTGTACACAACACATCACTCCCCCTCCCCCAAAAGGAATTTTTTTTTTTTTCTTCATCAAAATTTGTACCAAATGAAGTAACAATGCAGTAATAAAAAAAAATTCTTTTTTTTTCAAAACCCAAGACTTTTCAGTCTTTAGAAATAGGATTCAAAAAAAAAAAATGTTTAAAAAACCCTGAAGATCCTGCCTTTTAAACGTTTTTCCCTTTGGCCCTTTTTCATCCCGCCCCCTCTCATATGTTCCCTCATTCGCCGCCCCCCCGCCCTTCCCACCTTCTTTGTTGCTTCGTTTGCTTTTTGGGCACGCATCCTCCCAAACCGATGGGGCGAAGGAGTTTCATTTAAAAATATTCCAAAAAGGGGCCCTTTTTTACGGCCTGCCCCCCCCCCCCCAAATTTCCCCAAATTTCATAAAAGGAAAGAATGAAATTTAAACCCTCAGATCTTTACACAAAAACCGTTTCCAAACTTGTCTGTTGTGGTAGGGCTGCATTTATTGTGTCAAATTTCACTTTCTTTTTTCTTGTCTCCTTCCCCTTTCCCTCCTCCTACTTTTTAGTTTCACATTCCTTTTGTGTTTTTGCAGATCTTTTCCCCAAAACCTCCAAAAAATCAGAAACATTTTGTTAATTTCCTTGGATTTTGGCACAAAAGGGGGGTTTTGTTTTTCTGTATTCATAGGTTTTTAGAAACAAAAAAGGGTTAAGGTCTTTTTTTCAACTCTGTTCATGTTGTAACATTTTGCTGTGAAGAAGAGGCTTGGGGGGCCCCTGGGAGTCAAAATTTAGTTTTGGGAAAAAAGGAAGTTTTAAACGAGCCTTCCCGTGATAATATACGAGAGAAACTGCCCACTAATCCTACAGAAACCTCTGTAAGAGATGGCATTGTGAATGTTACACATATAAGCCTTTTTTTACTGAGTTTTAAAAAACCCGCTGTTTTCTCATGAAGGGAAAAACCTTTGGGTGGTAAAAAATTTTCCCCCAAAAAAACCCGTTTATTGAAAAAAACCAATTTTAAAAAAAAAAATCCGATTTAAATAAAAAAAAAATCGATTTTTTTTTTATTTTTTTTTTAAAAAAAATTGATTTTTTCCCCCCCTGTCATTAAAAAATTTTATTAAAGAGGTTTTCCCTACTTTTAAAAAACCCCCCCTCCCCCCTTTCCCAAATGTGCTAAAATTTTGAAATTAACCCATATTTACTTCCTATTCCCTAACTGATGACATCACTCCATGGATCACATGATGTGGCAACCAATATGCATGCACAACATGTAAAACCCAAGAGGTTTAAATGATTTGGGTGTTAAATATAAAAAATCCATGAATGTGATGGGCATTTTGTGAGGGGCTGGAGTGGAACACTGGAACTCTGGCAGTCCTGAAACGGTGATGGGAGAGGTAAGTATGGGGAATTTTTTTTTAAAAAACAGGGGGAAGATTCCCGGAGATTTTGAAAAGCCTTGGAAAAACCCTTTACCCTAAGCAAATTTATTTCCCCTGCTGCTCTTAGCCCCCAAAGCTCCAATGCCTTCCCCGGGTACCTCGAATTAAAAAACACAACCATGGATTTGGGTAAATTGGCCCCCAGCAGCTGTTTTTATTAACATACAAATAAATAACTGAAAGCAAATGAGCATTAATCCCCTAACATACCCATTTGCTCTAAAAACCGATACCCCAAAACTTTCCAACACCTTCCATAACATCCCTAACAAACAACTTAGGGCTGAGGTCATTGGAGCTAAGATAATTCAACCACCAGGGTCTGACGAAACTCCTCCTCCTTCTCACCGCTGTTTTTACCCCCAGCCGTCCCACCGGCTTCAGGGCACCAGAAGCCACCTCAGACGGTTAACCACTCCATAACCTACTCCCAAGGACGCTGCCCTGTGGAGCCCCAACCTTCGCCAGCCCGGTCCATCAAAGAAACTGGGAGCCAAGCTGAGCCTGACTTCCCCACTCCTTTCCACCGACTCCAAGGACCACAAGCCACCAGCCACTGTGACAACAAGCCCCCCAAAACGAAGAGCTCTCACCAACAACTTCACCATCCTACTCCCCACCACACCCCCACCAGCACCACCACCAATAGGGCAGGAGGGTAGGACTTCTGCTTCGGCGCCGACCGCGGCGTTTGATCCTGCGGCGCGCGCAGCCCTGCTTTATATATCGTCCCCGCCCCGCGCGCTCGACTCCGCCCCCTTTGACCTACACACGTACGCCGCGTCGGGTCATGTGGGGCCTACCTTTAGGGCTGCGTCCCAATGTCCGGCCCCGTCCTTTTTACATTACTTAAAATACGTGGTGTACGGTAGACATTTAGGAGAAATTTTGCAAACTTTGTGCACCAGGGTTCTGGCATATAAAAGTCACACATTTTTGTGCAAATCACATTTACTCTTAAATTTGCAGCTTTTTATTGTTTGTGTGCTAACTTGCACTAAAAATTGTGTATAATTACAGAAACTTGTGTAAGTTATAGCAGAAATCTATTGAAGATCATAGTGAGCATAGATTTACATTTGTGGTGTTTAGATAGCCATAGATGCGACTAACTTATTAAAAGATATGTGGCTATTAACAAATTTGTCACATTTTCTTTGGCAGCCTTATAATAGAGATTGGTGTCTGAAATGCCAGTCTAAGTAAATCTGACCCTTTGGTTTTCTGATCTTATGTAAGTGTTTGTCATGGGGGCTGGCGCGGGTGCCATCGCCCCCCGCGGCCGCCCCCCTGCCCGCAGGGGGTCCGGCGCGGGTGCCGCGGCCGCCCGCGACCATCCCCCTGCTGCCCAGGCTCCATCGGCAGGTTACTTACCCGTCCACGCTCCTGTGCTTCCTGCTCCTGCTTGTCCCGGCCGCTGTGCGTGTACCCGCTGCTTAGGGCGCACGCACGACGGCTGGTCTGGATTTAAAGGGCCAGCGCACCGGTAATTTGCTAATTGCCGTCCGCTGGTCCTATATATTCTACACTCCTCCTGCACTCTCTGCCAGATCGTTGGTGTGCGTTTAGTGAGTCTTGAGAGTGTTGGAGTTCCGTATTGATTACCGGTGTACCAGTCCGTTCCGCTACGTTTCCTGACCTTGACTGTTTGCTGCCTGACCTGACCGTCTGCCCGTCTCTGACCATGAACCTCTGCCGCCTGTCCTGACCTCCTGCCTGTCCCCGACTACGTCTCCGGATTACAATTCTGTACCACGCATTACCCCGGCCGCCATCGCAAGCAAGTCAAATCAGGGGTAGCGACCTGGTAGCCTCACGCCGCAGCAAGTCCATCCCGCTTTGAAGCGGGCTCTGGTGAATACCGGCGGCAACTTAGACTCCGCTCCTTGGCGTGGCTTAAAGGGAACCTGTCACATAGGTTATGCCCCCCTTGCTGAGGGCAGCACAAGCTAGTGTCAGACCTGCTGTTTCCAGCGCTGTGTCCCTTATTCTGTAAGATGCAGTAGTTTTAGAGCATTTACCCCTCAAATCTTATTCATGAGTAGGTGTTAGCCCCGCCCACCAAAGGATAGCCCCGCCCACTAACAGTTATTCACATGTTTCTACCTATTCAAAGTAATAGAGATAAAAGCAAAAATACGGAGTTTCAGCGCTCCTTGAGGAGAG
Organism: Phyllomedusa bahiana; assembly: GCA_025379985.1. Lineage (NCBI taxonomy): Eukaryota > Metazoa > Chordata > Amphibia > Anura > Hylidae > Phyllomedusa > Phyllomedusa bahiana. The sequence continues at coordinate 26,026 of JAODAL010003457.1, forward strand.
TATGATAAAAAGCACTAATCCTTTTCAGGGTGTTTATTTTTTTTTAAAAAGAGAGATTACTCACATAAAAACAATGTACAGAGGACTTGACGCGTTTCTCCTGGCATACCCAGGCTTCATCAGAAGTAACAGACTGAGTCACCATGGTGGCGGGCTTTTATCATGATCTCATCTGCATAATTAATTGATGTATTGTCCAGCCAATCACATAATGACTTTCACATTTAAAACGTGTCAGACAGATCAATGCATATCAAAACAATTATACACAAACCATTAAAAAAAAAAATTTAGTGATGTCCTGACAACAACATTCCTAATTTACATATGTGTCTGACAAGGAGTCCTCACTAATGCCATGACTCTTTTGATCACATTCACAAGCTGCTCACAGCACGCTCCCTTTGTTATTCACGCTCTAACTGCTGAATACTAAGATGGATTGGTCAAACTCCCCCAGATACTTTGTAACCTGGCATACAACTGCTATCAATTGTATACATTTCTCAAATATATGCTAAACTCACAGTGCTCAGGAGCCTGTTCATAGACTTGTTGCTACTTTGTGTCAGATAACAGCTACCTCACTGCGTATCTGCTGGGTGGGATGGTGCCCGATATTTAACCCTGCAAAGGACTGGAATGTTTTTTAATCATTCAGGTCCAGGTAATTTTTCCTGGCTGATATCCATAGGACCAATTTTATAGATTGTCATTATCAGTTAGCAATAATTTATTTAATCTGTCTTATCCAATGTACCCTGTGTCGGAAAGAACTATAAAGACCTCATATACAGACTACAGTTGTATGTCACTTACCAACAGTATCCTTCAGAAGGTGAGCGTTATAAAATATCTGGTATAAAACGTATATCAAGATATATTAAGAATACTTGCTAAAAATATCTAAAATAAAACAAAGATGGTCGACTTAATGATCAAAGTAATAGGTTTGTCAGTTGAGGTGGGCGGTTCTAGCCTCCGATTGGCCGGGTTTGAATAAAACTGACTCTTTGAAGGACTCTTCGAATGACTCTTCTGGCTGAAAACTGCAGATTTGAGCATTGAATGCACGAAAACTACAGCATCTTACAGAATAAGGGACACAGCGCTGGAGACAGCAGTCTGACCACTACTTGTGCTGTCCTCATAAGGGGGGCATAACCTGTGACAGGTTCTCTTTAACTATCATCGCTTGCGGTGGTCCAGCAAACCAACCCAACCATTCCAGTGTTAACCGCCTGTGTTTGGGGGTCCTACATGCCTCCCATAAACATGCATCAAAGGCACCAGCTTGATAAATTATGAAGGAAATCTTAAACAAATTCCTTTGGATACCATGCCCTGGTGGGGATATTTACAGACATTGTTTGACAATATGATATGGTATAGTATAACTTTTTATTATTGATTTGAATATTATTTTTATTAATATTTGTTATGATTACTAGCACTGTTGTCTGTGGAGTTGTCCAGACCATGCACTTTGCTCACAGCATAGGTCTATTATTGAGTTCATATTTTCCACCCAACCTTTCAGCTGTAATTAATATTTTATTGCATTGCATTCTCTCACTAAATAGCACAGAGTGGTGTATTGAGCCTTACAAAAACGAGCAATGGTGACTTATTGATGCAGTATGAGATCTTTGTAATAAGTTCTGGTTGAAAGAGCACAAAATACATTAACGGTACCCAGCTAATATTCCAGAGCTATTTATGACTGATCTAATCTTGGTCAAAGCAGGACATGAAGAAATTAATGTTTTGAAATTAAATATTAACCACTGTCATCCTGTTTATGGTATGTCAAGCATGGAGAGGCCAATGAAAAATGTGCGCTAAATGGTAACCAAGGATTGGCTTTCTTGGGTTTGTTTGTACTGTGCTTATGACTATAGAAGATTAAATTAATTTGTTTAGTTCCAAATTATCCAAAGCTTTAACAAATAAATGGCTTTTCATTTTCACAAAAAACTCTGTTAGAAAAAGAAATAAGAACCAGAATATTAATAATGTAAAATTTGCATTTGGCACACACATATGGTAAGATAGGAGGTGTTATCTTAAGACTATGTCTATCATTAGAAGAAAATATAATTAAAGGGGTTGTCTCGCTACGAAGATTATAGTTGAAAATGTGGGGACCAAAAATATAAGGATGTACGTCCTTGGTTACTATTGGCAAAGTGCTACGGTTTTAGAGAACGGGCTGGTTTACATGTGCTTAGCAACGGTGTTTGTTTACTGGTCAGGGAAGCATCTGTCCTGCTCAGGTCGTGCACATGCAAAGGAAAGGCAGTTAAGAGGAGTGGCAGGGTTGTGTGTATTGGCAGGCAAGGAGGATAAGCAGTGAAGAGGATACAATACACACAACCCCCCTGCATGTCCTCTCACTGCTTCTCCTCCTTGCCTGCCAATACACACATCCCTGCCCCTCCTCTTCACTGCCTTTCCTTTGCATGTGCAGGACCTGGGCAGGACAGAATGCTTCCATGACCAGTAAACAAACACTGTTGTTAAGCACATGTAAACCAGCCCGTTCTCTAAAACCGTAGCACTTTGCCAATAGTAACCAAGGACCAAGGTTTTTTTTTATCTCTTTGATATCTAATTTCCTTTTCTTTTAGGAAAAATTGAACTTTTATTTCTACTTAAATGTGTGCAGATATACCTACAGTATTTTGAATTATACGCAATTCATATACCTTTTAGTCACAGAAGGCCTTCTTCGCCACCATGGTGGGCTGCCACTGTAAGATATTAACACAATGGCCCTTCACTCAGATTGCTAATTGAACATAACACATACCACAAAGTCCAGATACCCAATAACATTAGGGCTGCCATCACCTATATAGCTGTAAGTCCCAACACCACACTTAGTGTACTTGGCTGGTATCCAATGGACAGGTAACATAGCTAAACTACAAATTATATTTCAAGGAGATACCTGGTGGCCCGTTATGGCAACAAGGTAAAACTATTAAAGTTATAGACTTTAATATACAAGGGTACACTGCTTAAGAAAAAAACTACCAATTCCCAATATATTGATAAGGGGTTAGGGTATCCCCACTGATGGAAGAACCAGGTAATACAAAACACTTGAAAAAAATGAACCGCAAAGAAATATAAATACCTTAGGGCACGGGTGTCAAACACAAGGCCCGCGGCCTTGTGTTTTCCGGCCCGCGGCTCCCCACTATTTCTCTGACTCCGCACGGCCGTTTTACCACGGGCACGTAGAGTCAGTCAGCAGCTGCACACTCGGCACAGCTGCTGGTACAGGAAGAAGGCAGGAGGGATCGTTCCCCTCCTGACTTCTCCCATGTATGTACAGTGCTCGGTGAGCGCTGTACATACATACGGCGTCGCAGGGGGCGTAACGCACCGCTTTCGTCACGCCCCCTGCGACGCTAGGTCTCCTAGGTCTCCTCGGTCAGCAGCTTCCAGGAGATCCCTGCAAGCTGCGTGATGGCGTAAACGGCGTGTTGACGTTATGCCGCTTACACTGTCAACCAGCTCCCGGAACTGCCCGCGCTGCACGGACCATGAGGAGTGGAGTACCTTTTTTTATTTTATATTCATTATCTGCAGGGGGCATCTACCTGGCTACTGGGGGAGCTACATGGGGCATCTGCCTGGCTACTGGGGGGCTATATGGGACATCTACCTGGCTACAGGGGGCTATATGGGGCATCTACCTGGCTACAGGGGGGCTATATGGGGCATCTACCAGGCTACAGAGGACTATATAGGGCATCTACCTGGTTACAGGGGGCTATATGGGACATCTACCAGGCTACAGAGGACTTTATGGGGGCCTGCACCTGGCTACAGGGGACTATATGGGGCATCTACCTGGCTACAGGGGACTATATGGGGCATCTACCAGGCTACAGTTAATTTCTTAAACTGCTTAACAGTTACAGAAGAGAGAAAATAGCCCATACATAAAATGTGCAGAAAAAAACTTTAAAGAAAAAAAAAAAGAGAAAAGTCAAGTACCCAATGATTTAGTATTGTTAAGTCCTGCTAGACCTGTAGATTAATGAGAAGAAAATAATTAGTACACAAATCCAAATCAATTGGTTCCTCACCTTGTGTCATTTGGAGTGAATACAGCCAGAATTTTTGTATCATTATGCATGGGTTAGTAATAAGGATTCTCCTTCTTCTTCCTGAGTCACCCCATTGGGAGATATAGGCATATCTAACAGACTCCTCTTTCTATTAGGAATTTTAAAATATTATTCTACACCACCTTAATACAAACAGGTACCCTTAATAGTCATCCCTTTAAATATATTATATTTTTTATACTCGGATAGATACCAGACATGGCCCTTTTCATCATTACAGAGGAACAAATTATAATTCTTCCAGAAGTATTCGGATAACTGTAATGTGTTTAAACGTGACTTTGCACTGGACTTCAAATAATAATAAACAAAAAATAATACTTAAATTGGGTGTTTTTGGAAATGAAGTTTTTGAAAAATCAAAATCACTAGTAAATAAAGTAATGGTTTAAGTTTTTAGAAAAGATTAAAAAATATAGAAATCATAGTATTTAGTCTGCAACCAGCAAAAAGGGCTTATGATAAATTTTGAAGGTTAGGCCGAAAGTCACACTGGCACCCTGTTTCTCCGAAAATAAGACACAGTGCATTTTTTTTATGTAGTTCAGAATTTGGCTGCTTATGCTGATGTTTGTGATGAAATCACTACAGTATATTAATACATGTTGATTTTATGTTCAACAATAAATGTGAATTATTGTTCATAGAAAAATAAAACAACCCATGTAAAGAAGTCTTAGCTTGTCTTTAGGAGCAAAAATTAATATAAGACACTGTCTTATTTTCGGGGAAACACGAAAGGTTCAATGCAGCTTCAAACTAAGCAACCAGCATAAAACCACAATGCGGTGTACTTTCATTGCACTGGACTTTAAAAGACTGTAAATAATTCTGTATGTTGCCTACCAGACTAACCTAATGCTTTTTATTGTAGGATATGTTTTGTTGGGTTATAATACGTAAATGACATGTACAACAATTATGTTATAAAAATGTACAGTATGCTGCAGTTTCTTTGCAGTTGGCAACATGTGGTGGGAATTCTGGCATTGTGTACTATGCTGTATTACCTGCCTAGAGTGAGGCAGTAAGTACCTCTACCTACTTCGCTCACTAATATACAAATTAGGAAGAGTCTTCGGTAATACAATTATATCTTATTTATTCTGTTACATACAGGATGTTGTTAGTTACTTTATACAATCAAATCTATCTAATTAAGTTAAGATCATTGGAATAGTAAGCATCAATACATTACCGGATATTGTAGCATCACTTTCCCAGATCGGGGGACCTCGACGGGAGAGAAATCAGTTCCGGTTGCATCACAGACTAAGGGCGTCCACTTGAGCAGTCTGGAAAGTCCCTAATCCGTCTCGGTAAATCCCCTCTCTTTATGCACTTTCAATCAGAATATGAATCCTGTTATGCGGAGTTCGTCACTGTCAATTCATCATTTTATAAATTGTTTGTTACATAATCACATGCATTACATAGTTGCAGCTCGTGGCACAGCTCGTGCTACGCAAGCGCTGTACACTTGTTTTTCTCACTTTTCCTCATGATAAGACATAAGTCAAACCAAGGACACTCACGGCTCCCATTTTAACTCGTTCAGATCTTCATATATGGCTGGTTTGTGCATGAAATTACTATCTACACAATCACTCTGACATTCTTGTCACATTTTTATCACATATGCTGCACTTAAGTATCTAGGAGTGTCTTGTATGGGTAGCCTTGTAGCTTCAGGTATTTGGTGGATGACCAGTGGTTGACCATTTTATGGGAAGGTCCCTATTCCTTTGGTAATTTAAAAATAGCAAAAAGGGGCTCTCCGCTGGAGGATCAGACATTACTTCACCCCTGTCACCAAATAAAGAAAGGCTTAATCTACTGTTAAGGGTGATGTTCATGGCTGTGTTAGGACCGCTTGACTTACTTTTCTTTATTTTAAGGGCTTTTCCAGTTAAAAACATTTCCCACCATGGACCCATTTAAGTATGATTTTATTAAACAGGATAACCCATTTTAAAGCATTTTGATAAAAACATGTTGTAAAAATGGCAAAGCCAATTAATTTAAACTAAAGAACCACAATATATGTAAGTTAAGCCTTTGTCGTGTTCGGGCTAGCAAGGTTTAACAAGCATGCAGTACAGGCTACTGCTTTACTCCCTTACTGTGTAGGACACGGGACACCAATATTTCATAAGTGATCATAATTTGATGGCAAATAAATTCAAAATATAAATCAGCTCACCTTTCATAACTCTTGATGGAGACATGGTCAGAGGATAACCACTCCTGGACGAAATCAGCAGCAATCAAGGAATCACCAGCTTCCAAATCGAAAGAGAGGAGCTCAGCCAGATGATTGAAAGTCCAATTACAATATCCAAACTTCTTTATTTTAATCCATTAAAACTGGTAGAAAAATACATATTGCACTTGAGATGTTGCATATAAGGAAAAAAAAGTAAAAACAGATTACTTCGGCATTAAAAGCTCACACTGCCGAGGCGTTTTGGGAACTACTCCCTTACTCATGGCTGTAATGACATTGTCAATATGACAATATATATTTTTGTTCCAGTTTCAATGGATAACAATAAAGAAGTTTGGATATTTTAATTGGACTTTCAATCGTCTGGCTGAGCCCCTCTCTTTCGAATTGGAAGCTGGTGATTCCTTGTTTGCTGATCATAATCTGATGAACACATCATAATTGTATATTTAGTAAAGTATAACAAACTATGAAACTTTTTTATATTTATGCAAACTTTTCAATACAGTTACAGATTGCGCTTTACTAAACTCCACCTCCCTCCTTGATTTCTCAGTTTCTCATACATTTTGGCAATTATTCATAGAGGTCAGTTCTATCCTACTTCCTACCATAGGAAAACTCCATTATTTTTCTAAAATTCTAAGACAGGCTTCCAGCCAAGACAAATGTAAAGTGAAAAAAAATTTGACAAATGTATCAATCATGAGCATGTAAAATACAAGACAGCAGAATTTCTGCACTGTGCGTTGTAGCTGACCTACACGTGCCTAGACACCCACACAACTGTGACATAAAAGAAAGATCGTAATTAACTTCCCAGATTTTTTTTTTATACCTTTATAAACTAAAATAATATTAAAGAAATGAGTGATAGATGAACCTGCAACTGTGTTCTGCATATATTACTCTTCTTACCTTAAGCAAGATAATAAGTTGTGACAATGAGGGACCATGAGGCTTTTGGCTTAATAAAAAGGGGTCTGACACTGACACTTTGTTTTTGCACACTGCTTGTTGGCATTGATGTCAGTAAGATATCATAAAATGACATTGGGGGTGTGTGAGCTGTGTTGCTTGTTGTAATTCCAATTCTCATTTTAGGAGATTGTAGATTATGGCATTCAGAGGTTGCATTTATCATAAAGTATGCTGTTTACTGAAGAGTCTTACTACATATCTCACTTTATTTCCCTAAAGAGTAGCGCAATGATTTTATATTCACCACTCCAGAGTTTAGGCGACTGTTATCATTTTATACACAGTAGATGAAAAGGAAACGGTACTAAATTCCTCTATTAAACATTTTGGTAATTTAAACCGACTTATACCTTGCAGTGACAATTTGATCTATGGCTTTCATTTCAAGAACTCAGACCTAATGGTATTACACGACTATAGCAATCACCTGAGAATCAAAGAAATGTCAGTTTTTATTTTTTTTTTACTTTGCAATGAATTATACAGATATTCTACTTTTGTCAAGGCTAGTCCCAGTTGATGTCAATGAAACGTGAAAACGTGTTTGTTGCTGGTAATTGCAACAGGAGGCACCTCAATTTCCAAATCATTAGTATCGAGTCTGAGCAGTGCAACAGTATCCAAGCAAAATACTATTATATATAAAACAAGGACCCCCATACTTGTCTGACTGCACACGGCCTCGCAGATTAATAAGAATCCACATCATAATTGTATCTGTTCCAGACACAGCTTGTGCAATCACTTGACAAGGGGCCCAGGTGGCACAAGAAGGCTTTTCTAAATTAATTACCAATTTCACTGTCAGGCGAACTTGCCGAAACCTCTTTCCAAATAATTTCTGTTACTTGCAGCTAAAATAAATGTATTTCTATATTTGGTTTTGTTCCATAAATACAAGTTAGCTAAAGATGAATGTGGCTGTCAAGCCAAGAATGACATGTGCCTGTGTAACAAAAAGCTGTTTACGAAGAGAATACTGACAGAATGAATAGGAAGATGGGTTCTACATTTTTCATAATTGTATCTTATAGCAGGGATAAGCAATAATAATGCTTTGGAACAGTAGGTAAAACTGTTATAACCTTCAGTCCTCCTGTCCCATTCCATGACTTTTTCATTTTGTTTGATATCATCTTTATCTGTCCCAATTCAAATACTAACTTATGGCAATTTCTTAGATTTGGTAGTTATAATATGTTTATGCACAACAGAAACATAAGGCGGCATGTAGGAACGGGGCTGCGCCAGATATCTGCCGTCTTTTCAGCCCAATATCAGGCGCAGCCCCATTCGCTACACGTTTGAATGGCCCGTACACCATTATCAGGCGCATTACATAGTGCCCGCGGCACTTTGTAATGCGCCCGATCTTGGGGGCCTGCGGGAGGCGTGGCGCACTTGAACCATAGCGAAGCTATAAATCTATAGCTCCGCTATGGTTCTAGTGCGCATTTCTAGGCGCATTACTGTTGGAACAGGTAGAGCACTTTAAAAGTAGTATACCTGAGCCAGAAATGTTGTAATAGCGCTAGAAGGCGCCTGATTTATGACCCGCTGTAGAGCAGGTTCATAAATCAGGCACATTCTAGGCTTTTATTATGCGCATGAAATGTGGCGTTTACACGCCACCCATAATATTGTTCCTTAAAGGGAGCCTGTCCCCTACTTTATGCTGCTCAAATGATGGACGGGTTGAATTAGCTGCAGGTGGGTTTTACCATGAAATGCTGAGGTGTTTCAGGTGAAGTTAGGTATAGGGAGCAGCCGGGGCAGCTAAAAGAGATGAAGCATTGTGCTCCTCACTCACCTCAGCTATACTGACAGCTCTCTCCCCCGGCAGCATAAAGTAGCTGACATGTTCCCTTTAAGTTGTCCTCTTTCTAGTTATTCCAATTAATGAATATCATAATTTTAGAATGCTAACGCTAACATATGCCATAACATTATGATTGGTGGGGTGTGGTCTCTGATAACCCATGAATATGAAGAATGGAGAATCAAGGTCCCTTCAGATTTTGCAGATCCCCTCATTTTGACAATATGCCATCATTTCGTGAGGTGGGGTGGGATAACACTTTGAAGTATACTGTCAGTGTCTATTTTTTGAAAGCTGAGTGGCAACCATCTGACAGTCATTAAATATCAGTTATCACTCAAGTTTCCTAAAATCAAGAATGACAAAGTTGGTTTATTATGTATCTATAAAGACTGCAGCACTCCAAAAATATAAGGAAAAACTAGTTTATTAACTTTTGTGATTGTGACATTTCAGCTCCAACAAAGGACCTTTTCTCTTAGTTTTTTGGTTATATAGGAATACTGCATGTCTCACAGTCTTGTTACATAAAGAGACAGATTTGACAATATATATGCAATATAAATATTAGATTGGATTCATTCATGATGCCATCCATCTCTGGTATCCGACATAATACCGTGAAGAAAGGCATAGTGTGACCCCATAGAAATCAGTAAAGAAATCACATCCGTCAATATTATGTAAAGCATTATATGTGATAAGCCATGTTATTGTGTCCTGCCCAGAAATCCTGTACATTTGGCAAATTAAGCAAATGTACATGGAAAAGATACGAAAATCCAGCAAATTTGCGATATATCCAAACTTTTGAAAATAGTATAAAAGTTACAGCTTTATTAGAAATCCATTAAAATCTCAAGTAGGTAAAAGCCTGATAGCTGGTGAACACACCGACGCGTTTCGAGATACAGCGCTCTTAGTCTTAAGCAAATGTAATCCAACTTGTACTATGTTTACTCTGTTCATTTCTGTGGTCTCACAGTGACAATGTTGTTGTATCTCGATAGATACCACCGACAAACGGCATAACTCTGTGAGAACTCTTGAAACTTATGGGGTTGCTACTGTCTTAACGTTTGTCCCTACTTTTGTATAACAGTACCTAATGCTGCAGCATGATATAGCATACAGCAGAAATGGCACTTTGTATGCAGCATTACAAGCATGTAAAACTACGATCATATGAATTCCAGATACAACCACGTTACACAGACTAGGCATTTTCTCCACATTTAGCTCTATAGTTAAACCCCCACTTTGCTTTATTAAATTTAGCATGTAGGTTTCATATTGAGTCCAAACATAACATAATTTTAGGGCTGTACGGTTGAGGGTCTTACCTTTACTATTAAATGAGCCTCTTAGGGGACATAGGGCACAAAGTCAAAGTTATAAGGTTATAACCTTCTGATTCTTCTGTTCATAACAGAGTAGAGCCCTATTACTAGTCATATTGCAGGATCTCTTGGTTACTGCTGAATCCAGAACATGGCCATTATATGACCCCTTATTGGTCCAGTAGCCTTGTACGGTGGTCGCCCTCAGGGTCGTAGTTAATACCATCATACGCTTTGGATCTTAAAAACACATATTGTGAATGTTCCACTAAATTATTAATAGATTTATTGCATCTTAGTCCTACAGCTTATTTCGTAGACTGATATGTGAAACACCCATTCTGCCCCTATAGTTTTTATTATATAAGGACAGCAGGCAACAAACCAATACAGTTGACTAATCGGTGCATTTTTCTTTTTTTTTTTTTTTTAGTAATGTAGCTTGAATAATGTTGCAATTCACCCATTATTGTTTTCGTAAACTTGTTACTCTGACAGGCTTTGCTAACCTGAGTGGAGCAGAATTTTTCATATACTCCATTATGCCATAGTGACAAGTAGCTTCTATGATGAAAACCTAGATTCAGTACCTGGGATTCTTATTAGTGGACAGCAAACAGAGAATGTTGATAAAGTCAGGGCTATTTGTGTACTGTGAACACTATTTCCCACAGAGATATTTTATGGTTAATTTCTAGCACACATCAGGGGTTGTGTAGGAAGGAAGACAGGTAAGATGGAAAAGACAAGTAATAGGGAAATTTAGTCATAACTTACGAGCAGATATATCATTTGTGCTATGCTTTGTAATTTGGTGCATTCTGAAATATAAATGATACAGTTATTGGGATAATTAATTGATATATACAGAAAACATAGGCAAAATATTTTTAGCCACACTTCGCCACCTTCATTGCATTTTTATATGTAGTGAAACCCTATGACCATCATGGTGACACGATGCCTACTGTTACTACTTTCAAGAACTTGAAGATGAATTTGGCATGCAGAGTAGTAGTATAAGTGCACCTGCTTCTTCTATCCACACTGGCACTTGACAGATTTTTTTTGTCATTGGGATCTGTATGTTAATATACAGATGTAGCAGAGCCAGTTGTATCATTAAAAAACCTGTGATTCTTTAATAATAACAATTTTAGGGTAAGATTTATTTAGACTCATCAAAAAAATAAGTCCATGGGAGTAAGAACAACGAGCAACAAATTTAATAAAAGTTGTATAGTTCTTTATAAATTTATCATATTTTCACAAATGGGGCTTGGTCAAAAAAATGATGACTTTTCTACCCCGTATAACTGCTGTACAAAGTCAAATAAATCCCCCTCCACTACAGGGTAAATTTGAAAGAGTTATTCATAACAAAGTAACATAACTAATAAGCCAACGTTTCCTTTAACTCTTTCTCTTGTCATTGATTTTAAAGGGGTTGTCCACCTCATATTGCAGAGATCCTTTACAGCAGCTACATGGCCATAGGAGTCTGTGAACTGGAGCAGACCCATTGACTTCCCTATGAGAGTTTTCTAGGCAAGCTCTGTGACCAGGGAAGAAGTAAGTGTGCAGGGAGGAGGAGAGGGGAAGCTGCGATTATCTCCTATTGTGAACTGTGTTATCTATACACATTGGTGTCACCTTTCGGTGTAATCCTGCTGAGCTGATAATGAGGAGACCGCTATAAGTTTTCTCTACAGAACAAGAAGTGTCAAACATTGCAGGATAGTGGTACGGTAAATTTAAAAATAACTGGCAAAGATTTTTGTTTAACAAAAAAATGTGTTTAACAAAAAAAACTTGAGTTAACCAATAAGACCTTTTTTGATGACACATTTACTTATTAGAATTGTGGCTTGTTTGGGTAATTTTTGCCTTTGGATGGCTCCAGTTATGTTTGAAATCGAATACCATTATCATGTCTTATTGCATCCTTTGAAGATTGTTGCTAAACTTGAAAAGCATAACATACAGAGACAAGTTTTGGTGGATAGAAAAGTCATCATTTTTTTGACCAAGCCCCATTTGTGAAAATATGATAAATTTATGGATGGCTCCATTTATGTTTGGAATGGAATACCATTATCATGTCTTATTGCATCCTTTGAAGATTGTTGCTAAACTTGAAAAGCATAACATATAGAGACAAGTTTTGGTGCTTGACCCCAAATTGCTTAGAAAAAATCCCTGAAGGGCAACCTCTTTGATATGTAACAATAGATGCAGTCTATCCCTACCATCTGTTCCTTCTGTGTTTCCACGGTCATCTCCGCAGAAAAGTCAGCTGGACTATTCAGTCTGCAACTGGATTCGGCTTCACTCTCAGGTTGATGAAATATCCAATACAGGCAGTCCCCGACTTACACCGTTCCGGCTTACATCTGTTCCCTAGTTACAAACAGAGACTTATGGGGCATGCTGGCACGTGTAGTTCCATATTCCACAACAAATAGCTGTACTGTAGAATTACAAAGTTCACCTTCCCTGCACTAACCAAAAACTTAAAAAAAACTTGTTCTGGAGTTACTTTTAATAAATGTATCTGTTCCGACTTCCATACAAATTCAACTTAAAAATAAACCTACAGTCCCTATCCCGTTCATAACCCGGGGACTGCCTGTACAAAGAGATGTGTGAGACAAAACTGGCCAGACTCGTTTATCTGCCATAGCACTAAATGGCTAGAAATCTGTCTCCAAGATATATTAATATTTACCAATAAAAATTAATATTTCAGATTTCAGCAAAATGTCACAGATGAAATGAGGTTTAAAAGTTGAGTAATTTTGTAAATACTTCTTTTCATTTTTTTTAAAATTTATTTTAAATAAATTTATGATGCTTCTTTCCGTATATACATTGCTGTTTTCAAAGTTCTTTTGTCTTGTTTGAAACGGACATCAGTGGTGCTTTTTATGACCATCTGACATGTGATTTAAGTTCCTAAAACGCTGCCTGGTCAATGCAAAATGGCAAGTCCACATTAAATTCTGTGGATCTTGGAAAAGATTTCTGCAGAGTTTCTCTGGTAGGTTTTTTTAACAGAAAATGTAAAAAAAAAATAATAACATTTTGCTGTAGATCCATAGCATTTCCATGGCAGTGAAAGTATTGTCAATTTTCAATTGTGCAATAAGGCCATTGTGGAAAATCTACACTAAACTTGCAGCGTGACTGCTACCTATACAGATATGCTGCAAATTCTTAATTGGCACTTCAGGCCAGTGTACACGCTCACTGCAGATTATTTCATCATTTTGCTACAGCTGTAACACGCTGTGGCTTTTCCACAACAAAAACATCTGATAAAAATCTGCAGTGCATCTGACCTGTGTGAAAGCACCCTAAGGCTATCTTCACACGGCTTAACTGCGGGACGTAATTACGCCCCGCAAATACGCTGTGTGGCCGGGGCGGGAGCGGGGGAGTGAGAGGGGGCCGCCACTTCGCCGGCCCATTGACTTGCATTACCAGCGGTGCGTATACGCCGCTGGTACTTCACATGTCAAATATCTCCCCACCCGGCGGATTCGCCGAGCAGGGAGAGGAGACGTAATCCATAGTTCTCTATGAGAACTGTGGATTACCGTAATGACTGGGACGTTTAGAGCCCGTAATTTGCGCACTTCGGCGCGTAATTACGGACCGAAATACGGCCCATTTTAAGCCGTGTGAACATGGCCTAATAGTGCCAAGTGCAGTGCCCTTGTAATAGTATCAGCCGTAGTGCCAGCAACTGTACCTCTTTAATAATCAAACATTAACCCTATTTTATTTTGAAAGCCAAACTATTGTATCTCTGCACATAATTGCTAAAAGCTGGACTACGTTATAGTATATGGATAATTGATAGGAAATGAAAAAACAGTTTTACTTCATGTCAGACATTTGACTCGCATGATTAATTGCTGCCACAGACCTCTATGATTATAGCTTTCAAATTATGCACACAGAAATAAATCATATTTGCCGACCCTAATTAAAGTAGTTGTATTCAGTCTGGGGTTATTTATGACAAAGATTTGTTTCATAGCAGCCGATCAGGTCTTAGTCATCATTTTCATTGACCTTAGTTGCGAAAGTTTTCTTTTTAATCTTTAAATTTTGTTTTTAATATCAGGTAAAGGACATTCACTCATGCCACTCCAAGGTTTGGTGTCACATATTTTCCTTTCTAAGGCCAGTTTAAAGTTATGTTTTTTTTTACCAAAAATTAGATCTCCTGTTAATAAAGGGGTTTTCTTATGACATACAGTCCGCAATACTTACAAATATTAATATTCTGAAAATACATGTATTTAAGAAAATGTAGGAGTGACAATTTTCTGTCAGTGCTTAGTCAATGTGGGCGACATGTCCCAATACGCAAACGGCGTTTTTTTGGTCTATTTTGCGCCAAAACACTCTGGACGCCATATTCTCGATGTAAATGTTGTACAACAAAACTAGGCGTAAACTGTCGTACACCAAAACTAGGCGCATTGTATGCCGGGCACGACATATTGTAATGCACCTAAAAACGCGCATAACATATAGAGGCAATGATGCGCTGTGCGCCTCCATGACGGAATGTGCCTATTGAGATGCATTACATACACTAGTAATGTACGTTATGCGCCTCCGTTGCGCAATGCGCGTCGATAGGCGCATTACATACACTGCCAATGGCACACTATGCGCTGCGATTTGCACATTAATCCTTTTTAGGCGCATTAAGTTTACTATGCAAGGTATACCTGACGCAATATTTTTGAGAGGATCGTACTTTCTGCCGCACTTTACACTGATTTAATGCACCTAAAAACTGCCGCGGGGCCACCAATTTTCATGTCGCCTTTGGTAGTTACATCCGTTAGATTTGCAGTCGTAAAGTGGACATGCCTACTTCCCTCCTGCTTTTCATACAGTGACAGGAGGAACTGCAGAGTCATTTCAGTCCCGACCTGCTGAAAAGCATGATGACTTCCATCTTTTCTGTGCTACAGTTATCTGATGAGATGAAAGTGAGACTGTTGTCCTGTACTGTAATTTAGTGTGTGCTTTATTACTTACTAAATGGGTATCTCTGAACATCTGTAATTTTTGTGTAAGCTGTATGGACATTTCTTGCTTTTCTGTAGAAATTCCACAGTTAAACCCACAGATAAAAATCTGCAAAATCAGTGGCTATTGCTATATTCAAATCAATGAGGGAAATCTGAAACAGAAATTGACATGTTGTGGCTCTAAAAAATATGCACCGCAGGTTAATTTTTCACACAGAACATTTTTGCTAGGTGGGCATGAAATTCAAACACTCTCATACCTATGGCTAATGTCACCTGTTGCTGATTTTCAGCATTCAAATCTGTGCAGAAACTCTGCAGAAAATCAGTTGTGTGTGCATTCACCATAGAAGTAAAATCACATGTAATGGATTTAGTGTGGAGTTTAGCTGTCAGTTTCACCCCTATCGGTCTAGCACAGTTGAAATGCACACTAAAATCTGCAGAAATATTGGCAGGTTCATAAGGTCTGAATTTTGCTTCAGATTCACTGCACATTTGTGTGCAATCCACTTCATGTAGCCCTCTTTTAAAAGTAAAAGACTCATGTGAACTGTATGACTTATTGAGATGGCATATTAAAGGGGTGTTCCTATTTTGCACTTTGATGGCATGTGAACTGGATATGTCTCTGGGACCCAACAGTATCAGCTCAGAATAAAGAGCCAGTTGCACTAGTGCACGACTCTCCATCCTGTACTATGGGAGATCCAAGTGCAGAGTAGCGATGTATTCCAAATTCAAATAGAACAGAGTGGAGAGTCATGCACAAGTGTGACCTGCTCTCCTCTCTGAGTCATCACTTCCAGGGGCCCATTCCCGAGAAAGGTGTGGGTCTCAGAGGTGGGACCTGAACCTTTCAGACTTTGATGGCATATCCTATCGACTTCTCAATATCTGAGATCGCCAAACACTCTTCAGTGACACCTTATAGTGTTTTACATACTTTAAATGCTCTTGTACGTCCAAGCACTGTACAGCAATTAATTCATTTGTGCAATACAAACATTAACCATTTTTGGTGAAATATAAAAAGTCCAACCTTATGTCTTGAAAGCTGATACACACGTGAAGTACACTATGGCTTGTGTTCGCCATAGCTCTCCTGCTCGTTAGCACCTGGTGCTAACACAAGACATAAGGTTGGACTTTTTATATTTCACCAAAAATGGTTAACGTTTGTATTGCACAAATGAATTAATTTCTGTACAGTGCTTGGACGTACAAGAGCAATTAAAGTATGTAAAACACTATAAAGTGTCACTGAAGAGTGTTTGGCAATCTCAGATATTGAGAAGCATATTTAGAGGATTTGGGAGATCCTGACAGATTGCCTTTTTAAATTAACCGGTGATAAATGTGATAGAAGGATTTTGAAGCTATAAGACAGTATATCCTATCGACTTGCCATCAAAATTCAAGACCGAAACACCCTTAAGAGGGTTTTTTTCCATAATCAAAAGTTATCATCAACCTCCAGTGGTCAGACCCCAACCGATCATCAGAATTGTGGCCCTTTGTTCCTCCTTTTAAGTGCAGTGGTGGCTCAGTATACACTCACCGGCCACTTTATTAGGTACACCTGTCCAACTGCTCGTTAACACTTAATTTCTAATCAGCCAATCACATGTTGCTGATAACTCAGTGCATTAGGCATGTAGACCCTGAGCAAGACAATCCCTTGCGTTCAAACCGAGCATCAGTATGGGGAAGAATGGTGATTGTGTGCCTTTGAACGTGCATGGTGTTGGTGCCAGAAGGGCTGGTCTGAGTATTTCAGAAACCTGCTGATCACGGGATATTTCACGCACAACCTCCCTAGGTTTACATGCAAATGGTCCGAAAAAGAAAAAACATTTCCCTTGGCGGCAGTCCCGTGGGCGGAAAGCCTTGTTGGATGCCAAGTCAAGGAGAATGGGCAGATGGCCGTTTCGAGCTGATAGAAATGCAACAGACCCCCAAATAATGCAACCCCCCGTTACACCAATGTAGCAGAAAATGCACTATGAACGCACAGTAAGGCGAATTTATGCAGATGGGCTAAAACAGAAACCCACCGGGTGTCCACTCCTTTCAGCTAATGAACAGAAACTGAAGCTCCAATTTGTCCCAAGCTCATCGAAAAATGGACTAGAAACACAAGAAAAACGTTGCACTGGTCTGATGAGTCTCATACTGCTGCACAATCGGTATGGTAGGTCAAAGAATTATGGCGTCAATCAACATAAAGCAGGATCCATTGCCTTGATACAACGTTCAGGCTGGTGGTGGAGGTGTCAAGTTGTGAGAATATTTGTCTTACTCTACCTTTGGGCCTTGGTACCAATTGAGTATGTTGAAACCTTGTTGAATCGTATGCCAACAAAGAATTAGAGGCATTCTCAAAGGAAAGGGCTCCAACCCGTTACTAGCATGGTGTACCAAATAAAGTGGCCGGTGAGTGTATATGCTGTTGCTCTGTTCAAACTGCAAGACACTGATATTTAACCACACGTGATATTGTTTTGTCTTTGATATCAAGTATTAGGGCATGTCCCCACAGCAGAGGACAAATACCAGTTGGTTTATCCGACCAGTATTTGTCTGGTTTGTGTGCCATGCACACGGCTGCAGGGGGGGGGGGGGAGGGAGGAGAGTGTTTTCTCCGCGACAAGCGGAAAATAGCCCTCCCTCTTCCCATTCAAATGCACATATTCCAGCCGAAAGCCGGACGGAAAAATGTGCATGTTCAATCATCTTCTGGCGTCCCGCGGGTGGAAACCCGTGCATTGGGGACTACTGCACGAGTTTTCCATAGAAGCCCGTTGTGCTCGTTTGCGGCCGGTTTTTCAGACGGTCTGCAAAACCGCAAACCATCTGAAAAACCGTCCGCAAACCCATGCCGTGGGGACATGCCCTTACTGTTATAACATAATCGGTACCATTAGTGTACAGACGTTTATAGAGCTGCCAAAAGCTGGAGAGTTATATTCACAGAATATAAACGATCCACATGTGGTTCCCGAACTTTTGTTTTCAGAACTCTGTCTTATTTAATAACAAGATACAGATATAGCATAGAAAAATTTGACAGATATTGCACCATGAGATCACAGAACATGATCTCAACTTTGTCAGTGCTTTTCATTGGCTTTTATTGTGAGATAACAACAGATAACACAAAATGTGATATTAAGCTAATCTCTGCCGTATCTGTAAGAAGTAGTACATATCATAAAGGCAGACAGCCCTACAGCCATCTTCTGCCTTCAGTAATATGGAGATAGGATGGCTGTCTGTCCACCAAGTAGAAAGGAGCCCCATATGTGGAAGAAAAAACAGGTCAAGGTGAGAAATTCTTCAGGGAGGATGCAAACTTGCTGACCTCCAGAAAATAATAAGATCTTTCTCTAGAGCCAACTATTTGAGTTAGCTTGGTGGCAGGTCAATGTCCGAGCCATTACAGAGCCTTAAAACATGACTAGAGATTTGTAGCCAAGCCAGATCCAGGTAACTGACCTATCCAATGACAGTGAAGATTTTGTAGTTTATGTTTAGAAGAGAGATGGTTCCACTGTGGCCATTCCTTCTCTCAATGACTGTTATTGTACTCTCCACAAAAATCTCCCTGTACAACTTCAACAGCTATGGGCGACGGAGGTGCCACAGTGCTGCATAGACCTCTACTGGGAGATTGTCACGGTTTGGGGTTCTGCTGAGCCTACAGTACAGCTCCTCCATCAAAGAGATGTCCATGTTAGAATTAGGTGCAGGATCAAGGGTGTTTCTGACAAGAACTTACAAATTGCATCCAAATCAGTAGTCTTTGAGGATTAGAGCTTCTTTTAATAGCCTCTTTTGACTTTCACCACGCTTTCCTTCCCATCCTGATTTTGTTTTGTACCACAATTATAAGCAGGATTTCTTGGACAGTCTTGACTTTGTACCATGTAACACAACAAATCCTATGTTGGGATAAACATAAGTCCCGATGAGTTGCTTAAGGAAGATGTTGGTGAATGCAAAAGCACTTGGGGACATATTGATATCTTGTTTTGGTTTCTACATTGAAAACTTCAGCCACCTGAGCAGTTATTTACAAAGTGAATATAAGGGGAGTCAGGCCTCGCTGCATACTGTGGCTGCAGATGGTAATTGAAGAAAACATGTAGAAAAGTCCTGTTTCTAAGGTTTAGAAACTTGTTGGTTTTGGAGAAACCCTGGTCCAGAATCATTATTGCAGTAACTTTTGAAGGTGGGGGTAACTATATAAATTCCCCTGGTTTTTTTCAGCTAAGATGCTCAGTAGAGAAAATCCTAATTAAAGTATTCTTCAGTTGCACGGAGTCTCTTCAGTCTGCTCTCAGGGGGGATTTGAAGACCAATATGTGGATGTATACTAATGCTACTCAAGCGCTTGACGGTCTCAAAAGGAGATCAAATATCAGGACACTAATTTTATCTCATAGCTAGAGAAGGACAATATTTGATATGTAATTTTTAATTGCATTGGACTGCCAAAATAAAAAAATGCATAAAAGCTGCTATACATAAAAACTTGAAGCATGTTTGGTAGAACATGCAATTGTGCTTCTCAGGTCCATTGACATAGAATCATCATCATGTAGGCCATGTATGTCCTAACCGATACAAGTATTTATATGGATATGTAATTATCATTCTGCTCTCCGCTTATAGACATGCCATTAACACTTGTCATTTCTACAGCCATCTATTTTGGGCTTTTATATTTATACTGTAGGTTTTGTGAAGCCGATAGGATATTTTCATGGACTTGATAACAGTTTAGTAGTATTTTGTAATATGTTTATATATTATCTCTGGTTTTGAGCTTAGGAAGTATTTGCAATCAAGTAATTTCCTTTTTACCGTCTTTTCGCGCTTTGTGAGTTGGTTAAAATTTTCAAGCTCAACATCAAATAAATAACCTAATCAATGTTTAAGGGATTTTAGGTTTAAAAATTCTAATCCAGTTTTTCTTCAATGTCCTCATTTTGTAGCAATAAAAATACAAAATCGTCTCCAAGCAGCAGCCCTGGCGCAGGAGGTAATCATGTGTTAATTTACATCAGGTAGTCAGCGCTGGGTGGAAATTAGACAGACGATGGGATTTAGTTATTTTTCATTAGCACTTGGACTGTGATAAAGGAGAACAGAAAAGAGCTGCTTGACCTTTAAGTGCTTAAATTATTAAAGAGCAAATAGATTTGAGGTCTGGTTACTCACTAATCTAATTTGTCTTGTGGTGAAAAGATGAAAAGACATTTTGGGTTTGAAATATCTCCAGTCTACTTTCTTCTTCCTCTAATGTATCTGGAGACAAATAGATGGCAGAAATTTCCTTCCAAGGGTCAGGTATTTGGTCACCTGCTCACGCCTTCTTCCTAAAGTAAAGAAATAGAAAATACATGACGGATAAGTATTAAAACCCAGATAAATACATTTATTATACTGGTGTATATTACTTGTGTTTTATACATTTGTTTAATTCTTGATATGATCGCAGTTAAGATGAATTCAAATGTATTCGTGACAATCAATCTCCTGTGTTATAAATAATCAATTGTAATGTCACAATTCAGATGAAATACATAATCTTAAAACTCAATCTCATGTGTAGTAACTGATCAGTCTTATTGACTTACTTTTGTCTCGCAATAGGTAAAATCTTTTTGCAGTCATAAACCTTATTTACTCTGCAAGTTGTAACATTTCCAGATCTAATGGATTATATTTCTATATACAAAAACTATAACATTACGATCATTAGGGAGTTTAGTAGTTTAGTAGTTTGCTACACATCTCCTTGAAGTGCACTCAGTTCAGGGTCCTGTTCCATCCCCGGCTTGTGTCTAAACTGTAAAGCGATGGTAATCTCAAATACTATGCTTTTTTCTTCTACCCATCAAATCAATTCATGAGCTCTTAAACAGAAGACAGCCCCATTTTTTTATATATTTACTCATGCTGGATTATTATATTTACAAATGACATTAGATCACCTGTCACATCCAAGGCCGAATTGGCAGTGCTGTTCAAGGGTCAAGGGTCCCGCTAATACGACACAAGTTGGGAGCTGGTATTGGACAGGCGGCTGAGATGCCTTGACTGTATGGGGTGGGGCCCTTAGTTTACTGCTGGAAGCCCTGATCATATCCCGGTAGCAGTTCAGCTGAGAGTTTTGCCCATAATGTTTCTCTTGACACAAAAAGTTTTTTGTTTTAAAGCAGTGTTTCTCAACTCCAGTCCTCGGGACCCACCAACAGGTCCTGTTTTCAGGATCTCCCACTGAATGCACTGACAATAATAATATCACCTCTGCAATGCTGAGGAAAGCCTGAAAACCTGACCTGTTGGTGGGTCTTGAGGACTGGAGTTGAGAAACACTGTTATAAAGGGTTTGCAAAGGAGTAGAAAAACATAACTGCCTTTTTTGAGATACAGCATCACATCTGTCCATGGTTTATGGGCAACATTGTTGTATGCTTGCGTTGCCACAAAGCCACTTCTGTGTTAGGCTATGTCTGCACAACTAAGTTGATACCGTCGGAAATCCTACAGTATTTTAATAGTTTCCGCGGAAAAAAAAACGTGGTCAGATTTCGGTTTAAAAATGCTCAGTAAAAAATTTGTGCTGTGTAGGCTACAGCACTGATTTTCTAATGAGGTCTACGCAGCACTGGCTACATTCAGAATTTCGGCGGATTCTACATGCTGAATCCGCCATAAATTTGATCAAAAACCTGTGCTGTGTAGACATAGCCTTAGAGGACAGCTCGTAGCTAGCTGGGAGCCAACCGTATTGCAGAAAGAGGAGGGCAGCATTTGCAGGTGTCTCCCCATTCATTTCTTTGGGAGTTCTGGATGTAGCGGAGTATCTTCTCGGCTATATTTGTAACTCCCATGGAAATGAATGCGCCGCCTTCTTCATTCAGTAACACAGTTGACTAGTAGCTAGTTATGAGCTAACTTGTAACAAGGAAGTGACTTGTGAAAACACCCTTTAAAGGAGTTGTTCCATGGAGGAAAATGAATCTTAAATGGAGCTAACAGTGGGAAAAAATGAAATAAAGTTATAGATATCTACTTGTCCCCTTCCACTTTGTGAATCTGCTCCTCTTCACTTCCCAGTTCTCTTCCCGAAACACAGGAAAGGCTACCACTCCATTCCATCACAATGGAGCGAAAGTCTGTTGTATGTTGAGACCATTTAAGAATAATTTCTCTTCGCTGTACTACATCTTTAACTAGGAAGAAAATTAGCAGAAAACATTTTCAGATCCAACTTGACTGTTCATCAACTGGACATACATCTTGTTAAAACCGCTTATGCAGTATTAATACATCTTCCCCTACGGCCTACCTATTTAATTCATATTTTTATTTCTTTGGAGTTAAGAGATATATTCTATACACATTACTTCCTATTCCTTGCACTACTATGTTCCAAATGCTCATGTGACTCACTTAACATGCAAAACACTTTGCTCTCCTTGCTGACCTTAATGTTCTATATTATATAGATCCCAGCACCTCTGTAAGAGTTGCTGCAGAACCTAAAATGTCATTTTCTTTAAATCAAATTTACATACTTCATGAAAGAAGACCCAAGGGTGCTGTGTGAATTAGCATTTCTAGCTAAGCTGTGCCCTGGAACCAGCTGCAAGGTACCATCATTTACAGTCCAAGTATTTATATTTCATACATTTTCGCATTAGAGTCGTGATTTTATACACATGAGATTTTCTTTTTCAAAGTAAGGATGTTGTTTTAAGATTTCAGGACCACAAAGACCTTATAGCCTTTACAGCTATTCAAATAAGCCTATAACCTTAGGCCTCTCAAATACAGTACAGATCACGCCCGCAGCTGCCATATTTTACATGTTCATTCATTTATTCTACAGTTGTATAAAACAGAATTTGAATTACACCGAACATCCTTGCATTGAATGCGTTTATAATAGCTTATAGCATCTATTCATATTCTGTAACTTAATTTTGTAAAAAGCAGTACTTGTGTTTTTCTTTTCTTTTGATAACCCATCCTTTATGAGCAGCCTAGTTTACCATGTAAATATCAAATATTCCGATTTTGGCGCTTTTTTTTGTTGCTTTTTTTCTATTGATAAAAAATGTATGACCCTTTGAATTCCATAAGAACCTCTTCATCTTTGTTGTAGAACAAAATGTATACAGACCTTGTGCACCTAAGGTGCTTGTGTATCTACTTATAAAACATCTTGTAGTTCTAGAGTACATATAAATGTCAGTGTGGTCCATTACATCAGACCCTATTTTCGTTTTTTTAATGGCGAAAAGCTGCTAACTTGCATTTGAATTGCCCCACTTAAAAACTACAAGTTTTTGTAAAGTTAATAGAAATTTCAACAATTTCTTGTCTTTTTCATAATTTCACGGTTCTCGCTTGGATGCTATTAAAAATGTGATTTTTCTTTGCTATCCTTAATTTAAAAAAAGAAAGTTGTGTTGTGAATTTCATGAAAAGTTAAAGGGGTTGTCTCACTACAAGGATTGCTTTTCATGTTAAAGATCTTGCAAAAACAAGTCCCTTTGCAATATGTGTCCATTAACAGTGTCCTACCTATTCTGAGTTATCCCCTCTTGTATGGGCTGCATCAGCTCCTGTGGTCGCTATCACAACAGACCTGTTTGATCTCTCCTGATAGTCTGCCAGTGCTGGTCGCTATAGCTACAGACCTGGCTTCTACTGCAGCCTAGTAGAAGCCAGTAAACACGCCCCTAAATTCAAAGTGAAACCAAGAAAACAGAACTGTGGCAACATGAATCAGTGTAGTGAGACAACCCCTTTAAAGGGGTTTTGCCACCATGTAAAGTCGACGTGGGATGCTTAGAAATCATAAGTTTGGCACTTTCCTAATTGCATGTCATTAAAAAAAGTGTAAGGTGCCACAGCTGCAGCCTTCGTTGCCTTATCAGTGTGTACAGCTGGTTGTCATTGGAGCCGACCTGTTCTAAGCCTCCTGCCTGTCTGGCCGCACGTGCGTTGTGCATTCCTCTTCCTCTGAAGCCCCCTCGGGAACGAGCACGTCCTGACACACGGCCAGACATGCGCAGTAGCTCCCCTCCCCGGCCAGGACAGTCTGTCGGCTCCTCACTTCCCCCCTCCTTCTGCTCGCACAGAATCTTCACGGACTGTGTTTGGGGGGATGTGCTGTTTGTTCTCCAAAATTCTTAGCCACGCTCCCTTACTCCAGGTCTACGCTTTTCTATGTTCTAGTTCCGTGCTCCGTTCCCTTACTTCTTGTCTTCTACGTTTCTCTATATTCTGGGTCTTTGTCCCGCTCCCTGCCTCCCTGCTTTTAGTTATGTAGCACTCATATGCTGGCAGGAGCGCACACGACTCGCAGCGCGATGCCCATCACTAAGTGCCGTCTGGAGGGCGTTTTTTTTTAAACTACCCAAGCACAGAACGCCCCGATCTCAAGACCCAGGGGACCAGCGGCAGCGTGTGAGGTAGGGAACAGCCGTCTTGGCAAAACCCCTTTAACCCCTTAACGACCTTAGACGTATCCATACGTCCAGGTCGTTTGTGGGTTAGCGCACCTAGACGTATGGATACGTCCTGGGGGATCGCGCGAACTCTAAAGCAGATCGCGCGCGGCGTGCGGGGTGTCAGCTGAAATATTACAGCTGAAAATCCCGCAGCGTCGGCCCCGCCCCCGGATCGCTCGGGGGGGGGGCGTTAACCCTTAATATCGACGATCGGTCGAAATAACAAAAGGAAAGACGCAGGAGGAGACGCTCTCCGGTCTCTGTCGGCGCGCACGCACGATCGGTATCCGTGCAGCCTTTCCTCTGAAAACAGCCCGGAAGGATTCTCTCTTCCGGGTTGTTCTGACTCACGATGCCCGGGTGCCCTGGTGGGCACGGCCCCCGGCATCTGACTGACGTTGTCATAGGAACCAGTCATAGCAACAAGCTATGCACTGATTCCTATTGAATGAGAATCTAAAGATCTTCATTCAAATCCACTATGGGGAAAAGTAAAATAAAAGGAAGGAAAAAAAGTAAAAAAAAGTGAAAAACAAGTAAAACACAAACACGAAAAAAAAAAATAAAAATACGTACACCGCCCTTTTCCCCTTTACAAACGCCAATCGCCCCAAAAAGATCAAACATAAATAAAGTACCCATATTTGGTATCGCCGCGTGGGTAAAGACCTGCCCTATAAATATATCATGTTAATTAACCCTCACGGTGAAAGTCGTAAAAAAAAAAATCACAGAATTAAATTATTTTTTCATCCCTGCCGCTCATAAAATGGAAAAAAAGTGATAAAAAAACCCCTAGAAACGCCAAAGTTGTCCCAATTAAAACGTCAGTTCATCCGCAAAAAAAAGTCCTTATACGCTCTGTATACGGAAAAATAAAAAATTTGTATAGCTCTCAGAAGATAGCGATTGCATAAATATTGTTTTTACACACTAAAAACACTTTTCTTTTTTCTTTAAAGTGCTTCAACATAAAAAAAACTATATAAATAGGGTATCGCCATAATCGTAGCGACCCAAAGAGTAAAGCTAATTTAAATCCCCAGATACTGCACGGGGGCCCCGTTAAAAATAAAATAAAAAACACTACTAGGATTGCAGTATTTTCTTCACCCTGGCCTCCAAAAAATGGATTTAAAAGCGATAAAAAAGCCTTGTCCCCCCAAAAATGATACTAATAAAAACGTCAACTCATCCCGCAAAAAGAAAAGCCCCTACACAGCTCCAAGCACAGAAACATGTAAAAAGTTATGGCTCTCAGACTATGGCGATGCAAAAACGATTTTTCCTGGTTGAATAAAAGTGTTTTTTTTTTATAAAAGCTGTAAAACATAAAAAAATTTTACAAATTGGGTATCGGTGTAATTGTTTGACCGCTGGTAAAGCTACCATGTCTTTATATACCGTACAGTGGACCGCTATAAAATAAAAATAAAAAACATACAAGATTGTTGTATTTTGTTTAAAACATCTCAAAAAACCTTAATAAAAAGTGAACATAGCATCATATGCACCCCATAAGGTACCCAAAAAAAACTTCAACTCAATCCCGCAAAAAACAAGCCCATACACAGCTCTGCACACGGCAAAATAAAAAAGTTATGGCTGTCAGAATAGGACAACATAAAAATGCAATTTTTTTATAGACATATTTCTATTGTGTAAAAGTAATAAAACAGAAAAAACGATATAAAATCTATATCATTGTAATTGTACCGACCCCCATAGTAAAGTTATCAAATCATTTACACTGCTCGGCGAATGCTGTAAATTGAAACCAAAAAACAATGACCGAACTGGTTTTTCCCCCCATTTTCATTGCCAATGCTAAAAAAAAAACTATGGAACACCTGTGCATCCAAAAAAGCACAGTACACCCCTAATGAGATCCCTGATGGTGTTGAATCCAAAATGGGCGACTTCTGGAAGGTTTCGCCCCGTTCTGCTACTTTGGGGGCTTTGCAAATGCGACATGGCCCCACCAAATCTGCGGTCCAAAAAACCAAATAGCCTCCCTCCCTTATAACGCCCTGCCATGCGCCCAAACAGCAGTTTACACCCACATGTAGGGTATTGCCGAACTGGGAAGAAATTGCTTAACAAAGTTTTGGGGTTCTTTTTTCCAGAATTCCTTGTATATATTGACAATTTTAAGCTAAAATTGCAGATTATTGAAAAATAATTTTTTTTTTAATTTTCACAGCCTTGTGCTACAAAAATTAGTGAATCACCTGTGGGGTCTAAAATACTCAAGCACCCCTGGATATATTCATTTAAAGGGGTGTAGTTTCCAATATGCGGTCTATTTAGGGGTGTTTATTAAGTTTTAGCACCTTAGGGTGTCCCCAAACCTGAAATGGCCTAAATAAAATCGTATTGAAAATGAGACCCCAGAGTATAGTAGGTGCTCCTTCTATTCTGGGGCTTATGGTTGAGCCAAATAAAGCAAATAGGGCCACATATGGGAATCTCTAAAAATGGCAGACCTGGGGGAATTGATATTAAGTTGCCCTTTACCTAGTCACAAATTTTCCGTATTCCAGTGAAAAATGGATAAAATATTGAAAATCGCAAAAAAAGTGAAATTTTGAAATTTCACCTCCACTTTGCTTTAATTTCTGTGAAATATTTGAAGGGTTATCAAACTTCCTAAATAGTGTTGTAAATATGGTAAGGGGTCTTGTTTCTCAGATGGCGTCACTTATGGGGGTATCTAACATGCAGGCCCCTCAAAGCCACGTCAGAACTGGAGTTGTCCCTAAAAAAATGTATATTGCAAATTTTCTTGAAAAAGTGACAAATTACTACTAAATTTCAAAGCCCTCTAATGTCGTTTAAAAAAAAAAAAGACATTTAAAAAATGATGCAACCTATAGTGGGCATATGGTAGATGTAGTTATAAACATTTTTTGGTGAATAATTATCTGTCTTGCACGCAGAAATTTTGCAACTTTCAAAATCCAAATTTTTCCAAATTTTCATGAAAATTTTTATATTTTTAACAAAAAACAAGGATTGAATGGATAAAAAAAGTCTTACTAACTTTTAAAGCACAATGTGTCACGAGAAAACAATTTTCTGAATCACATGAATAGGTAAAAGTGTCAAAAAGTTCTCACATAAATTGGGCACATGTAGATTTCAAAAATAGGGCTGTGTCGGAAGGTGAAAACAGGCTGGGTCCTTAAAGGGTTGTCTCACTACAAGATTGCTTTTTAGTTAAAGACTTGAAAACAAGTCCTTGCAATAGTGTCCTTAACAATGCCTACCATCCAAAACCCCTCTTGATGGCTCATCAGCCCTGTGTCGCATAAACTACAGACCTTTATGTATCCTTAGGCTGCCAGTGCTGGTGCTATAGCTACAGACCTGGGTTCTCTGCTCCTAGCGTAGCTGTAAACCCCCTGAATTCAAATGAACCAAAAACTGGGCTGTGGTAACATGATCAATGTAGGGCAACCCTTTTAAGGGGTTAAGGAAGTTCCTCTCATCGTTGTATGCTGGGCATCTTACTTCTATCAACACGTTTTCTTCAAGTCTGTTCAAGTGGCTGACATCACCATTTGTTAGCCAATGGCATATGACTGCTGTAATCAGCGGCTGCAACCGTGACATCCCATTTTGCATCAAGCCCAGAAGGAAGCAGAAAACTGATGGAGAGTGAGGACAGTGCAGTACTGGATCTAAGGTGACAAAAGAGGTGAGTATGACTTTGTGCCGTGCTAAATAAAAAGATATAAATAACTGCCCAACCCTTTTAATCTATTATGTTTGCAACTAATATTTTGATTGACATAACTGAGCATTACTTACTTTGACCTCATGAGTTTACTGTTACATGGTATAATGCCATTGAAATAGATACAAAGATTGTGTAGTTTTGCCAAAATAATCAGAAAAGGGTCTGATCTTATGCTGCGAAAGCATTTTATAATTAATACTTTTCTGAAAGAAATTGCATTGTTAGCCCTGCATCTGTCATCCAAATTTTGTAGAAACTGACGGCCAGTGAAAAGTTGTTGCCAAATATTCCTTTAAGTTACAGAGGGCAAAAGCTACTGGGGATAATGCAGAGAATGCTGAAAGAATTGCAAGACAGACCAGACAGGTATTGCAGAAACAACCATAAAGGGGTTTTCTCACCAAAAGGATTAGCTTTTAACATATAGGGAAATATAAATGTAGACTATTACCAAATACATTGCTGTTCTGATTTAGCTTTGTTCAGGAGATAAAGAAGATTGTATCTACTGCTAGTCTGCAGAAGGTCCTCTAGGTTATTGACCACCTATTTCTGCTGTTTCTCTTATCTGATTGCTCTAAGCAGCCTTCCCTTACCATGGTGAATCACTCCCTACTGAGTGTTATCTCTAGCACAGGAGCTCGTTAACCTAAGTTAATGACTAGTTTTAATTAGTGTTGATCGGACTGTTCTAGAAAAGTTAAGTTCTAGTAGAACTTCTCGAATTTTTAGAACTCGAACTGAACATTTTACTGTTCGTTCGAGTAAAGTTCTAGTTCGACACGTAATTTTCAGTTTCTTTTTCAGCGTCTTTCTGCACTTTTGGCAACCATCCAATCACCTTTCTGCACCTTTGGCGGCCATCCAATCAGTGCAGAACACAGAGAAGTGTCAAAACCGTCATCGCTGAGGTGTAGGGCTCTCATTGGCTGCTAAAATCACCTGACCATGTTATATATATTTCACTGTATTGCCTTGTGAACGCCATTTTCAGCTCACACTCTGTACTGTACAGACTGCTCTTAGTTAGTTAGCATTTTCCTCTCCGTAGACATGAATAGTTAGGGAGTTTAGTATTGCTCGGGCAGTCTTTTACCCTACATCCAAAGCTTAATTGCCGACATTTGCAGGCTTCACATAAACGCCTAACTCTCCAATATACATGGTTTATATATTATACAGAGGGGATGGATTTGCTAAATCATACTCAGTGCCCAAAATTTCAGTTTTTGCAGTTTTTGGGGGTTCAGTAATTGTATAACACCGTCTCCACATCTATGTGTCAAAAGGGCTTTTGAGCCCACTCAGGAGGCAGGGCCCCGTCGCAGCTGGTATCACTACAACCCCTATAGCTACGCCCCTGTTTGCAAGCTGTCCTCATCTTTTCAGTTAGCCATTTAAAGGAATGAAGTATTTTAGCCTCTAAATTTTTTCCTGTCCACTCTTAGACCAAAATTTTTTCTTCACTAAGTTGTTCCACATATCCAGTTTACTGTTATGGATGGTAATTTCAGCTTCTCCTCACCTGTATAGGTATAAAAATTAACCCGAAAATCTCCATTGACTCTAATGGAGTTCGAGTTCTAGTTCGAATAGAACCTTGAACCGAACACACTAAAGTTCGAGGGTCTAATCGAACTAGAACGTTTTACTGCTCACTCATCTCTAGTTTCAACCCTTAGTGCTTTGTAGCTTTCTGCACTACAGATTATAAACCTCCTGCACTCGTTTCACTATAACAGGGGTATCTAGGAACATCAGAGCTGAAATGCTAATTACCCACAACCTAACCAGGAAGTGTGCACCTGAAGGTGGCGGTGGCTCTGTAAAACAGCATAGTGAGACTATGCTATTAGTTGCAATAAGTATGAAAATTGTTCCAAAAAGACTTCTGGATTCTAGGCTTCAAGTCTTCAGACTTCTGATGGAACAGAAATTGACTAGACAAATTAAGGCACCTAACGACTTGACTGAGCTAAACAGTTTGAAAACTATTCAACAGAAGACTGGAAACAAAGATAAGAAAATGTAGCTTTCAGAGTTATTTATTATAACATGTTTTATTTGATTCTATTAATAAAAAAATGAAATCGTTTTTCTTTTTGGTATTTGTTAGTATTTGGAAGCAGCAGCACAAACCCATTAAAGAGCAAAGTCTGAATTCTCAGTTGCACGACCAGGCACCATGTCACAAGGATCAGAAAGTGACATGTTTCCTTGAGGATCATGGTATTCAAGTGTTACTCTGGCTGGTCGCTCATTAAATATTCATTTCTATAGTGAGTGATATTTGATATGTCTATATTGCGATGCATTGCTAGACCACCATAAAAGTGTCGTTTCTTGAAGGTTTTTTGTTTATTAGGCTTAGTGTACTTTGTAGCTTTCTCAAGTTTCAGCTGCTACAAGGAAAATGAGCAGTCATCAGCAACTATTACCGATAGAATTAGATGATGGATATCAGGACTGGACCTGTGGAGATCAACTGTTTTCAACTATGGCTTTTATATTAAAGTGATTGTCTGTGACAAGACAAATCCTTTCACTGTTTATCGGCAGAAACCGATCTCCAGCTCACTAGTCTATATTTTTTTGTTAAAAGTAAAGCAAAATTACGCAAGAACATTTCCACTGGTTCGCATCATGCTTCTTTGTATGCTGCTGTTACTTAAACAATTTAGAAGTGAAGCACCCTTTAGACAGTAGGCCCCATAAGGCACTTAGATGTCTCCTCATTTATCTATGCATATATTTTACAGTGGAGAAACAACGATACATTATATCAACAAGAAGAGCATGTACTACTTTACTTTAATACTTGAATCACCTCGGCTTTCCATTAGCAGCTGTGTATTAAAAGAGAATTTCTGGTAATGAAGTTGCATGTTTAAAGTCTAAAGTGGTTCCAAGTACTGCCTATACTGAAATTCAATCAGGACTGTTTGAGATAGTTGAGGTAGAGAAAGTTTTGTTCTTATTCAGTTGTTTTATTGGTCCTTTGTAAGAATATAAGGAAAGCGTTTCCTCACATCCATCTGAAATGTTAAAGTGTTTTTGTCTAAGGAGAACAATTTCTCTTCTAACACGGAATTGTGGAACCTGATTAAATGTTCATTTGAAACATACATTACATGATTTAATGCATTTTCTAACCTGCTCTTCCAATTTATATTTATTTTATTCCTGTTCGAGTACCTTGGATAATTACTTTTCCCCTGTTTGAGTACCTGAGATAATTACTTTTCACCTGAAATAGTTTCCTGGAGACTAACTGCATTTGTAATGTTCTGTCAAGACTCTACTAAACTTTGGTTCCTATTTCTAATCAGTTAAAATGAAGTTGCTAATTTAATGTGTACTGTTTGGTATGTGTTATTTGTAATAAGTGAAAAAAATTATATGAGAAACAAGCTTCTGTGATTGATAACATACCTAAAGGGTAACAGAGGTCACGGTGACAAGCAGGTTGTATTTCTAGAGATCCTAGTGCTACATGTAAACACAACAGTACTGGCGCTAACTTGAGGCTGCTCGGTCTCAAATGCAAAATCTGCTACAGGTGTCTCCCTTATACCATGAAGTATAAAATACTGTAAAATATTGATGTCTTCTTATGCACCATAAAATCCTTATGGTTCTTCAAGTCTTAGGTATTAGGACCTGGGTAAAACTGTTACCTCTGTACCCCCCCTATAGCTTCCCCCTCTAGTATGTTGATAATAGAGAGCCTGTCCACTACTGGCATACTGCTGATTGAGAGCCTGCAGACCCCTATGTTGGTGATTGAGTATTTGTACACTTCTGTGGAGGGGAAATATATTCGGTTTGTTTTTAAGAGCTGTATACCTCATGTATGTTGGTGATTGAGAACTACACCTCTGTAGGTGATGAAGAGCTGTACACCTCTGGTATGTTGGTGATTAGGAGCTGTACACCCCTGGTATGTTAGTGATTACACGCCTGACAACTCTGGTAGGTTGGTGATAGAGAGCCTGTGTTGTGATAAAGAACTGTATGGTGTGCTGGTTACATAGTTACCTAGTTTGTAAGGCCGAAAAAAGACAGACCTCCATCCAGTCCAGCCTATCGTGCTATGGTGTTGATCCAGAGGAAGCCAAAAACCCCCATGAGGTAGAAGCCAATTGTCCTCATTTTAGGGAAAAAATTCCTTCCTGACTCCAATCTGGCAATCGGAATAATCCTTGGATCAATGACCCTTCTCCAGAATCCTAGTCACTACAACTTGTTATATTATTACACTCCAGAAATGTTTGCAGACCCTTTTTGAATTCTGTCATTGAAGTCACCATGACAAGTTCCTTTGGCAGAGAGTTCCACATTCTCACTGCCCTTACGGTAAAGAATCCCTTTCTATTTTTATGTAGAAATGTTCGTAGAGGATGCCCCCTTGAATTACATACAGTCCTGGGTATAACTAGATCTTGGGAGAAATCTCTATATTGACCTTTAATATATCTAAACATATTTAGTACGTCACCCTCAAAGCTATCTTTTGTCTAAACTAAATAGCCCTTATCTTGCTAATCTTTCTGGGTATTGCAGTCA
Source organism: Phyllomedusa bahiana (assembly GCA_025379985.1). Lineage (NCBI taxonomy): Eukaryota > Metazoa > Chordata > Amphibia > Anura > Hylidae > Phyllomedusa > Phyllomedusa bahiana. Next base: position 59,439 of record JAODAL010003457.1, read on the forward strand.
CCCAGTCCTTATATTATTTTCGTCGCTTTTGAACCTTTTCAAGCTTTACGATGTCTTTTCTGTGCACTGGTGCCCAAAACTGTACACATTATTCCATGTGTGGTCTGACCAGTGACTTGTATAATGGGAGAATAATGTTCTCATTGTTAGCATCTATGCCCTTTTTAATAAACACCATGATCCTATTGCCTTGGCAGCTGCTGCCTGACACTGTCTGCTACAATTAAGTTTACTGTCTGCTAAGATTTCCAAGTCCTTCTCCAGGTCACTTTTTTCCAGCATTTTTCTGTTTTTACAAGTAATCATAGAATTGATTTTTCCTTCCCATGTGCATAACCTTGTATTTATCTGTATTAAACCTCATCTGCCACTTCTTTGCCCAGGTCTATAACTTATCTAGATTCCTTTGTAATAAAACATTGTCCTCTATTGTGTTAGCTATTTTACAGAGCTTATTATCATTTGCAAAGGTTAATATTCTATAGTGCAATCATTCTGTAAAGTCATTTTGAATATATTAAAAAGAATAGCACCTGATACTGACCCCTGTGGTACACCACTAATAACAGGAATTCAATCTGAGTATGTACCATTAATCACCACACTTTGTTTTCTATCACTGAGCCAGTTACTTGCCCACTTCCAAACTTTTTCCCCCAGTCGAAGCATTCTCATTTTACTTACCAACCTTTTATGTGGCACAGTATCAAATGCTTTAGAAAAATCAAGATATTTACATCCAATACCTCACTCCTCCGACCCAGTCTAGAAGTAACCTCCTCATTGAAGCTGATGAGATTAGTTTGACAGGATCGATCCTTCATAAACCCATGCTGGAACGAAGTTATTTATCTATTTTCATTGAGATACTCCAGAATAGCATCTCTTAGAAAACCTTCAAACATTTTACCTACATCAGAGGTTAAACTTACCGGCCTGTAGTTTCCAGGATCACTTTTTGAATATTGGCACCGCATTTACTATGGGAATATCCATTGCTATACAGTTCAAGAAACATTTAAGGTGGAGTTTACCTCATCTCTCTGCCCATCAACAGGAAGGTCATTTTCCTCAGTTAATACAATGGGGGAAAAATGTTTAATAGGTTTCCTTTCTCCTCATTGCCCTCTACAATACCTCCCTCACTACTTTTAAAGGGCCAACATTTTCAGTTTTTATCTTTTTATTACTTATATAGTTAAAAAAAAATATTTTGGGGTTAGTTTTACTCTCTTTGGCAATCTGCCTTTCTGTCTCTAGCTTTGCTGTTGTCACGAGTATGGTGGATTCGCTGGACCACCGCAAGCGATGATGACGTCAGCCACGCCAGGGAGCGGAGTCTAAGTAGCCCCCGGTATTCACCAGAGCCCGCCGCAAAGCGGGATGGACTTGCTGCGGCGTGAGGCTACCAGGTCGCTACCCCTGATGTGACTTGCTTGCGATGGCGGCCGGGGTATTGCGTGGTACAGAATCGTAATCCAGAGGTGTAGTCGGGGACAGGCGGCGGGTCAGGACGGGCGGCAGAGGTTCGTGGTCAGAGACAGGCAGAAGGTCAGGGCAGGCGGCAAACGGGCAAGGTCAGGAAACGTAGCGGACGGACTGGTACACGGATAATCAGATAAGACTTCCAACACTCTCTAGACTAGGTAACACACACCAACGAACTGGCAGAGCGTGCTGGGGCCGTATCCCTTAAATAGGACCAGCGCCCAGCAATAGACCAATTACCAGGACGCTGACCCTTTAAATCCAGACCAGCCGTCGCGCACGCCCTAGGCAGCGGGTACACTCGCGGCGGCCGGGACAGACAGGATCAGTGTGCACCAGAGCGCGGACGGGTAAGTGAGCCGGCGCCGGGACCCGGGCAGCAGGGGGATGGTCGCGGGCAGCCGCGGCACCCGCGCCGGACCCTCCGCGAGCACGGGGGTGGCCGCGGGAGGGGGGGGGCGGCGGCGCCCACACCAGACCCCATTACAGCTGTCTTTATCATTATTTTACATATTTGATTTTTTTCCTTAAAGCTTTTAAGTGCCTCATCACTGCCCCCGTGATTAAGTAGCGGAAATGCTTTCTTATTGTTTTTTTGATCTCCTCCTTTACCTCTGTTGATGTACATTGTTTTTTTTCCTGTTTCTAATCACTTTATTTCCATAAGGTATGTACCTCTCATAGTGAGTACTTAAGTTGTTTTTAAACATCTCCGATTTGTAATATGCTCTTTTATTTTTTGAAGACCTTTTCCCATTCAATGTGGTTTATGGCCTTTCTAAGCAGATTAAAGTTAGCCTTCCTGTAATTCGATGTTTTTGTGGCTCCTGAAGGATAATTAGGAATGTATTATATTGTGGTCACTATTTCCTAGGTGACCCCCAAACTGAACCTTTGTTACTCTGTCAGGTCTACTAGTCAATATTAAGTCCCAAAGGATCTTTCCTCTAGTCGGCACCTGCACCGGTTGGGAAGGGAAGTTATATTTAATTTTTGTAAAAACTTGTTTCCTTTATGAGCCACAGGTTTCAGTTTCCTAATTTACATCTGGGTAAATGAAGTCGTCCATAATAACAACCTCATTATGATTAGCTGCCTCGTCTTTTTGTCTGAGGTGTACATCTTCCATGGGTTCTTTTATAGCAGGCCTATAGCAGACCCCTAATAGGATTTTATTATTGTTATTACTCCCATGTATATCCACATGTTCATTTCCTGTATCTATATCTTCCCATAGTGTTGGCTTCAGACAGGATTTTACATAAAGACATACACTTCCCCCTTCCAGTTTTTACGATCTCTTATGAATAAACTGTAACCCTGTGAGTTAACCACCCAGTCATAGCTTTCATTCAGCCATGTCTCCGTTATCCCCACTATGTCATATTTTTCTTCAGCATTAAATAATTCTAGTTAATTTATTATGTTGGTGAGACTCCTGGCATTGCAATGTAGAGGTTTTTTGTTTTTTCAGTGATTGAAAATCTGTACACTTCTGCTATGTTGGTGATGAAGAACCTGTACATTTCTGCTATGTGGTCTGTTAGCATGTATACTCCTGGTATGTTGGTGATGGAGAACCTATACACCCATGGTTTGTTGGTGGTGGAGAGCCTATATTCCCCTTGTATGTTGGTGTTGAAGAGCCTGTACACCTCTGGAATGTTGGTGATGTAGAGGTACAACCACATAACAACTTCATGGCTATGTAATTGGGCTCCATAAAGGTAGTTCACTATAGTAGATATATCTATATTTTTATATTTTGTATACAACTGGTGGTGAACACAAGATAAAACAGAAGACACAGTTGAACACTACAAATGCTGACATATACTGTACTTCAACACTGAATTTATAGATGTAGATAATTTTGCTTGTAAATTTCTTTGAAGTGCACATTGTAGTAATATTATTTGAACCCATCCTCAAGTGACTATGTGAAATAATGACACATTGGTCTCTACACTTAGTAAATTCACCCAAAATCCTCTAAAATTTAATCAGGGCATGCAGGATCCAGCTATTGTATATTCTGTTTTAGCTAAAATAACCTTAAGGGGGTTTTCCCACTAAGTAATTTTATGCCTGGTATATCCAGCTTCAGCTCTCAGTGTACTCAAAAGCGGGCGTGTATGATTTGATTGAACTGCATATCATGTGACCCAGCAGGCGTGACATCACCATGCCTTGCCCCACTGTGTGCTCACTCTAGTCAAACAAGGGTCTGTTTCTGTAAAAAGCTGTGAGTAGCTACAATTTAGCTGAGGGGTTAGCACCTTTCAGTCTAAGGGTCCGATGTTCAAATCCCTGCAGGAGCCAAACATGGATTTGTTTTTTTTGTCTCAGTGCACATATGTGATTAAGGTTTCAATTTATTTATTTGCTCTGTTTGACTAATTATCTAGGATTACAGTGGACAGTGGTAGAATTACAGCACCTGGGGTTGAACACTCGCACAACAGTGAGTGTGTGTGAGTAATAGGCAGGGAGTAGACTGACAGTAGCTGCCTGAGATGAGAGGTGATGTCTGAGCATGTGCGGCAAGACTGAGAAGCTCTCATCATTGGTCGTATCCCATGGAGACGAGCTGTACACTAAGGGAGCATCTAAAATAAAAACGTTACAGAATTTTTAATAATGATGAATGGTGAAAATTTTTATTTAATTTGCAAGCTTTCCACATCAAAACTCCTGTAAGACAGATGGGTGGAGTGCACAACGAAAATCATGACATACACCCCCTTGCATACAGTCACAAAACTGATCAGCACCTTAAAACCAAATGACACAAACTCACAGATGCAGGTTGTTATGGCTGCAGTATAAATGTGAATACACAAAACATACAACATATGTTTTAACATATATCTTAGCATTTTGCAGAGTGCTGCTGTGTCTATTGTGTGTTTGTATAGTACTGCAATCATGGCAATCCATAGCAGCGTGCACCTGCACAGTTTATTTCATGTGTATCATCAGAAAAGAGAGGCAGCAGGGGCACTTAATACTATACTGTAAAGTGTACAAAAACAATATGGCAATTAGTTATGGTAGCAAATAAAACTAAAAATAAATCTATATCGGAAAATAACAAAATCCCAACATTGGGAATTCCAGCATTAGACCATTAGCAGATTATTGCCTTAATTCAGTACAACTGCCTTCTAGGTTCATGACCCAACACAAGGAAGACATGTGTAAGTTGTTTTCAGCTTTTAATGAACACATTAATAACATTGTCAAGAACATCTGCTAGTAGACGTACCTAATGTAATTCAGTGGATACATTTTGATTCTTATAAAGAACTAGAAATGGTATTACAAGAGTATGCAATAGGACAGAAATTGACATGCAAATGATTCAGTCTTCTATTTTCTGTCTTCTTAACCACTTCAGATTTGCGTGTAGATTAAAAACACCCATGTAGTCTGCAAGTTATAAATAATAAGACAAAATAAAATTAATAAAAAACAGCCCAAACTGCAGCTTTTAGCCCCACCCACTGACAACACTAAAATTATATACAACCTACATAGATATTTTGATAACTGAAAGCTGACGTTATTAGAAAACTTGAAAAACAAAAAAAATTTATTTTTACTGATATTATTAAAAAAAATTCTAATGTAAAAATAAAGCCTCCTATATTGAGTAAATTAGAAGTGTGTGTAAACTTTAATGCTTTCTAAAAAGCAAGTTCATAAAACAAAATGTACCTCTTTAGAACAAGGGTAAGTGACCTGGTAAGGAATTGGTTGAGGACCAAGATTCAGCTGAATCCTGTTGTGTGCATAATAGAGGTCAATGGCAAATAATAGATATTGTATTTTATCATGTCGAGCATTGAAAAAAAAAAAACGCATCTCTCAATGAAATGTGTGATATGAAAAGAGCCTGGTTTTTCAACAAAATATGCTGGAGAATATATTGCAGAAATGTAAATCATAACCTCGCATTCCTGCCATGTTTTAAACTTGGTGTTGCCATGGATTTTGCCCTGATGGACTTCAATAGAGCTAAGATGTATCCTAACTACCTGACATTTTCATGCAGAATACACAAGAAATATGTGTGAAAAACACATTTGCGTTAACATAGCCTAAGTGTTAAAAAGTTGCTGAGGTACAGTGTAACATTTTCTGGAATTGGCATGCTGCTTGTATACAGCTAGACCGGGACCACATGCTTACATGACCTGTTGGTATTGGGATGTGTGTATGTGCAAAACACAATTAGAATAAGACGGAGCCAGATAGTCTTGTGAATATCATTGAGGGACACAGCACTGTCCTTGGGTATAGGCTGCTAGTAGGAGGTGCCACTAAGCAAAAAAAAAGTATAAGCCCCACCCAGCATCATACATCCATTAATGTCAGTAGGAGACAGATGCTGCTTCTATCCCCACTTAACACCTCCGCTGTTTCCATTTGGATTATGGTAACCCCACTCTGGTGCGTGGAACCAAAGGGGTGATTTTGCATACGCCGGAAGATGTCGGGTTTTGCGTTCTTGGTCCTGTCAGTGTCTTCAAGGGTCAGGGGAGATTATAGTGGTCAAATCCTTTTCTCCAGTGCAGTCAGTGGTAGCTCAGGTTGGTGAGCTGGCATTTTGGGCTATGTGGTTCTACTCCTGCTCCAGTCAGCCTAGCTCCTGTGCAGGGGGACTTGAGGGCATAGCTGCTTGTACAAGGTTAATCTGAGTTAATCTGCAGGCACAGCACATTGAAGAAATAGGGCGACGGGATTTACCTGTTGCTTTCTTCCTCCTCTGTAGCACACAGACATCTATATTATACTGCTGCTAGTTTATAGGATGCTAGGTGGCGCTTTCACTTTCTTTTGCTTTGTGCTGCCTCCTACTAGCAATCTATACCCAAGGTCAATTCTGTGTCCCTCAATGAATCAGACGAGAAAAGGATTTTAAGGTAAGTACAAAAATCCAAATTTCATTATTAGAATTATGTTCTATATATAAATTGAAACTTTCTAGCTACATTTTATGCTCTGTGTTCTGGCAATGGCAGGGCTTCAGGGGAGGTGTATGAGAAAGGGATATAAAGAGCAGTAAAGTAAAATGTTATGCACTGCCCCTTCCATCCCTGCAGTAGTCTCCAAACATTGAGCCTCAGTTATCAAAACTAACCGTAAAACTATTCTTCTTGCCTACAGTGACCATTTTTCTAGAGCAGTTTTAACATGAAAGCTTTGCTCTAGGGTGGTTGTTGTGGGCAACAGAGGCAGTTTTTTACATTTAAACCATTTTTAAAAATACAGCCTATTGTATCAGCTTTTCTTAGAGGCACCTTAAAATTTGTAAATATATGATACTTTAGCTTAAAGGTGTGTTCTCATCAGTAGGATGTACGTGGTTCTCCAGCAGTGATTGGCATATTAGCTCTGCTATTGTTAGAGAGAAGGGTGATGGAGGTTTCTAAATAGTAGGGCAGAAGGTTACGAGCTGTCAAGAATTAGGCTAAGTTCACACGGCATAATTACGCCGGGACTTCGGGAGCGTATTTGCCGCTAGTAATTGACATGTCACTTATCTCCCCCCACGGCGTATTGTCCGAGCGGGGAGAGGAGACGTAATCCACAGTTCTATATGAGAACTGTGGATTACCGTAATGACTGGGACGCATCTCGGCCCGTATTGGGTGCAGCACGGCGCGAAATACGGGGCAAAATATGCCCCAATTTAAGCCGTGTGAACATAGCCTTATACTTTGTCAGTTAGAAACATAAACAAGCTCCTGTGCTGCTGATAATGCTGGCACATTTGTAGATTATCTAGTCTAAGTTTACATTCTCGAAGTTTTAGGCATATTAGTAAATCTGCCACTGTGTCTTCCAAAAATAAATGTTGCAGTTCTTTAGACCTTTAGCTATTGCAATACTATACATTGTAAGCCATCTAGCTTGTGACAAGCTTGTTTTTTCCTGTGGTTCAAAATAAAAGCTAAAATGGCTACTGTTCTTTGTATTTACCTACCAAAATAATGAACATCGCCAATCAAAGCAAAAACATGTACAGTGGGAACTTTAAACAAAGCGCATATGTACCATAGAAGAAAATAAGCAGTGCCATAGTTATAGACTAAAATTCATCTTCGTTAAGTACATTTAAAGCATATTTATTTTTGTAAAAGCATTGAATAGAGTCAGACAACAGACTTACAGACACCACTACATATGATAAGCTCGTAATGGGCAATAATAACTCCTAGTTTAATCCACGTACATACCACTATTTAAAAACATTTAACACATCAATTATAGGAAATAATCAAATGTCAATACCCATAGTGGAGACTAGAACAGGCAGGGTGTCAGGTTACCCCAACGAGTGTTTCCCACTTCCAGCTTCATTGCTTATTATGAATTTATAGCTATACAGTATATACAGTGGTATCTGTAAGTCCATTGGTTGACTCTACTAAGTACTTTTATAAAAAATATGCATTTGTTTCAGTATACTTAACAAAGATGAATTTTATTCCATCATTATTGGCAGTGCTTTCTTTCTGTGTAATATATGTACTCTGTATTTGGAGTTCTGTTATGTACAGCATAGTGGGTATTTTGTTGTCCATGGTGCTGAAATAGATACACTTTGACATGAATTATTTGATAATGTAGTGTGTTGGGGATACATATGTGTTCTTATATAGAGCAAAGAAGGGTTCAAAATCCCTCTCTCGTATTTATTGACTAACGTCATCATACATTATGAATAAGTAACATGCATAGACATAGGCTACTTGAGTTTCCATGAGATTATAGTCCGTGGTGACCAAGCGCAAGTCCCAAGTATTAATAGTGCAACGTTGTACCATGCTTGAGAAAGGGAAGTTTACCTTGAAACGTTGCACGTTGGTTGCTGCTGCCCGTCTGTCCGTGTCTTCTCCTCTATCGTGAATCCAGGAAAGAGGATATCACAGGAGAACTATTACTCTCACGATAGAGGAGAGACACGGACAGACGGGCAGCTGCACCCAAGCGTGCAACGTTTCAGGATAAACTCCCCTTTCTCAAGCATGGTACAATGTTGCACGTTGGGTGCTGCTGCCCGTTTGTCTACGTCTCGCCTCTATCATGAATCCAAGAAAGAGGATATCACAGGAGAACTATTACTACTTGGGACTTGCACTTGGTCACCATGGACTATAATCTCATGGAAATGCAAGTAGCCTATGTCTATGCACGTTACTTATTCATAATGTATGATGAAGTTAGTCAATAAATACGAGACAGTGATTTTTCACCCTGCTTTGGTCTTTATAAGAATGCTTTGTGAAGTTAGCTGGAGGAACTCCGACAGCAGGTGTGTGTGTGTGGTGCAAGCTAATTAACCTTTGAGCTAATCTATGTATTGATTAGTGCTTTAAATCCAAATAGTAAAATATTAATTATAAGCTGGGACTATTCTTTATATGATGCACTTAATAAGGACTTGCCCTTCCTTGCTAGCTATGGTTTTAGCTTTTTTCTTCCCTTATAAAAACAATTGTGTAAATTGTCTCTTCTGTTTCTGTTCACAAGTACTGTGCCAAAGTAGGACGCATGTAAAAAAAATAACATCAAAGAACATATGTACTGTCCTTCTGAATGGAATTTCTGTAAATTCTAATGTTTAAAAAATGGCAATCTAGACAACAGCGTGAATCTGCTTGTTTTCCTGTTGATAAACCGTTTGTTTCTTTCACTTGCAGTGTTTACCAGATTATTATTGAGGAAAAGAAATCTCGTCGAGTCAGAAAGACATCAGAAATGCTAAAATGTTTTCCAGTTCCCATACATTACCTGAACGCATCATTGTTGAATGCACAGTACTACTTTGCTGCAGAACTTCCTCCAAATCTTTTGTCGTCTGCACTTATCTTCACAGTCGGTGACAATAAGACATATAACGGGTACTGGAACGCTCCACTTCTACCACAGAAAAGCTACAACATCTACTATCAGGCTGCCAGCAGAGCCAATGGGGTAAGATTGATGCGGTGAAGTACTTCTTGAGCTCATAGTCTCAAGTTTTCGAAAGGAGAAACTGAAATTAACAAAATCTTTTAAAATCTAATTTGCCATTCCCTCAAGTCACAATTACCTGTGATTTAGAGATCAAGGGGTGACATGTACCAACACGAATGCGCCATATGTTGTATTTTGCGGCAAAAAAACTTTTAATGCAATATTCTTGATAAAAAATGAAATGTAATATACCAAAACTAGTCACATTATACGCCGGGCACAACACATTTTAATGCACCTAAAAAGGCTCATTCAATATAGTAGCAATGATACGTTATGCACCTCTATAATGCATTGTGCCTATCGAGGCACATTATATACACTAGTAATGATACGTTATGCACCTCCATAACACAATGCGCCTTGATAGACGCACTACATACACTAGCAATGACACGCTATGCACCTCGATTGCACAATGCGCCTTTTAGGTGCATTGTTTACTATACAAGGTATACCAGACGCCAGATTTATGAAAGGATTGTACGTTCAGGCGCATTTTAAACTATTTAAATGCGGCAAAAAACTGCCACAGCGCTGTCAATTTTTTGACATGTTGCTCAAGGTCGATAGAATTAATACAGCTGTGATTCAAGGCATTTCAGCCAATCACTTTGTGTGCTTTATTATATTAGGGCTCCATATCCGATGTCCTTTGCAGTGAGGGAAAGTAATAAATACAAATATGCAAATGAGTTCAGGGTGAGCCAAAAAATTATACTAACCTACCTATCCACTGTCACTCTTGGGCGATCCGCTTTTCTTCCGGGTTCTCGCCCCAACACACAGGAGAGTCTTGTGCTTCATTCACATACAATATGGAGCAAGCCTCTCCTGCTATTCAGGAAGAGAACCCTGCAGTGAAGAGAAGCAGCTCGCCCATGAGCTCTGGAGCACTAGTGGCAGAGGACAGATAGCCAAGTATCATCTTTTTTCTTTTTTGCCTGTCCTGACACTATTTACAAATATTTTTTCACAAATAGGCAACCCAATTAAGGCGTTATTCACACTGCACTGGCATATACATTGAACTTCTTCATAGTCTCCTATGAACCTGACCTATGTCATGAGTCCCCTTTTGCCAAACCTTTAGATCAGTGGTCTCAAACTGCGGCCCTCCAGCTGTTGGGAAACTACAACTCCCATCATGCATTTATATAATCTATAACAGTGGGCATGATGGGAGTTGTAGTTTCCCAACAGCTGGAGGGCCGCAGACCACTGCTTTAGATAGTATATATCAGTACACCTTTATTTACTTTCTTATATCTAAAAATTAAGTTGACTAAGCTTTTCCAGTACGTGGGAATTGGACAAATTCAATAGGGTTGTCCAGCTTCCCAAAAAATAATTCAATTTAGCAGCCATTTATATGAAAAAAAAACTGTGCTTACCTATTAAGCCACTGCCAATTCAGTATTGAAGCTTCAGAGGTCTCTACAGTCTTCATTTACATGAAGTTTGCATGTGAATACGGAAGCAAATCAACGGCCTCAGTGGCCACATGTTGTGCCATTGACATCAACGTTTCTGTCACTGAGTGGTCGATTGAATGGCACGTGACCACTGAGGCATGTAAACAATGAAATGGAAGACATCTGTAATCTAAAAGGGGTTGTCTCACTACAAGGATTGCTTTTTATGTTAAAGAGCTTGCAAAAAGAAGTCACTTTGCAATATATGTCCATTAACAGTGTCCTACCTATTCCTTGATATCCCCTCTTGTTTGTGCTGCATCAGCTCCTCAGGTCGTTAAAGTAACAGACCTGTTCGATCTCTCCTGATAGGCTGCCAGCACGGGTTGCTACAGCTACAGACCTGTTCAATCTTTCCTGATAGGCTGCCAGCACTGGTTGCTATAGCTACAGACCTGTTCAATCTCTCCTGATAGGCTGCCAGCGCTAGTCGCTATAGATACAGACCTGATCGATCTCCCCTGATAAGCTGCCAGTGTTGATCACTATAGCTTCAGACCTGTTTGATCTCTTCTCAGAGCCTGCCAGCTCTGGTCACTATAGCTACAGACCTGTTTGATCTCCACTGATAGGCTGTCAGCGCTGGTCCCTATAGCTTCAGACCTGGTGTCCTCAGCAGCTCGTCACTGTAGGCCAGTAGAAGCTAGTAAACACGCTCCTTAATTCAAAACTGAAACTGAGAAAAGAAGACTGAGGTAAGATGAATCAATGTAGTGAGACAACCCCTTTAACTGGAGCAGTAGTGCCTTAAAGAGGTGAGTAAAGTTTTTTGTTTTGTTTGTGTTTTCATTTCATCATTTTTCTTTTTGGGGAATTGGACAACCCTTTTAAATATTCTCTAATGAATTCTGTGTAAAAGGAATTCCATTGAGAGGGAATTTCAAAATGACTATTATGTATTCTCAGCCTGTACTGTTATTTTCTAATATATTAGCCTCTTTTCTGTAACAGTGCAGCACAGAGAGCATATAATACATCTACAACTAGTTTTGCTACAAAAATAAATGATACAGCTTCAGAAACTATTTTTTTTCTCCTTTTCTCACAGGAAACAAAAATTGACTGCGTGAGGATAGCCACAAAAGGTAAGTTAAAATAAAGTGTTGTGCCATATCTTTATTGCAGGCTTTAAAATGACAGTGTAAAAAGCAATATCTATTATAATAAACCAAGCCTTAGCTGTTCCTTCTTGCCTGATTGTATTTCTGATGTTTTTTGAAGAATTAGAATTTAATGGTCTGCAGAAACAGAAACCCTTGGCACACCAGATAGTAGACAGTATTACATTAATTCTACTACTCTAATTAACATTACAAACATTTTCTAAATTTAACCATCTGCACTACAGTATTACACAGCAAAAACTTAGTTTAGATTATTTTTGCGGCACATTAATTTCATTAATGTTATAGCAGGAAGCACCAATCAAGTGCAAAAATACGAATCATGTTAAATTTTTCAAAATGGTGCACATGGCATTAAAGGTGTTGTCTCGCTACAATGATTGGGTTTTAATTAAAAGATCTTTAAAAAACAAGCAGCTTTGCAATATATGTTCATTACAAATGTCCTACTGATTTTGAGTTATCCCTGGTAGTAGGAGTACATCAGCTCCACAAATCAGTATAGCCACCGACCTGTTGATTTTTCTCTCCCTGGCTGCCAGTGCTGATGTCATCAGCTTCTCAATGCAGGTCAGAGCACAGAGCCCCTCCCACACAGTATGAGGCCACTTGTGATGCTTCTGTAGGGGGAGGAGGGGGAGGGCTCTACTCCAGGCTTCTGTGTCTAAGTAGCTGTGCTGCCTGGATTAACCCCGTGTGTGCCTGCTCCCTCCTGCTCTCTACACAGATTGAGGAGAGCAGAGGTGAGGCTGATCTGTAGTCAGTACGATGTGACAGCAGTGAAGTGTGTTACTAAATCATGTTTGTGTCTGTGGAGCTTTGACTATACTAATAGAACAGATCAGGGGGGCATGTGAACAGTTCATATTCCTCCCTGCTCTGCGGTATTAGTGACACATTGTGATTATAGTAACACACTTCACAGCTGCCATGTGTCTGATCTGATGGGAGGACAGTGTTTGTGTTTGTTTGTTGCTTGAGATGTCCGTGCAGATTTGTATGCTAAGGAGGGGGTATAGGAACCTTTACATCCCCCCCTGCTCTGCTATTAGCATACACAGCTTCACAGACCTCTGGCTCCATAGCCACTCATAGATCAGCCCTCTCCCTGCTGTCTCCTGACTCTCTGGAGAGGAGCAGCAAGAGCTCAGCCACAGCAGCCGCACAGTGCAGCTGATCCAGCAGTGAGCAGCAGACCTAGGCAGGCACACACAGGGTTAACTCTGGCAGCAAACCCCCTCGCCTTCCCCCTGCTGTATAGAAGTTACTGCTGTCGGAGGAGTAGAACTGTCTGTGTGCTGAGGGGAGGGGGAAGAGAAGAGGCAGACACGAAGCACGCCCTTGAATTCAAAAATCCTATGGTCCCAGAAACACTGAGGTAGGCTGAAAACCTATAGTGAGACAACTCCTTTAAGCCCATTTATGAGGAATGGAAGACACACTTCTCAATCCATTTCCTGGCTGCCATACCTGTATGCCAGCATTTTGCACAAAAAAAATAGTACAAGTACTTTTAATGAGTGTGATATTTTTTATTATTTCATTTTGGCGTGTTCCTTTATCAAGATAGTTTTGTAGTTGCAAAAATGATCTAAAACACTATAAATAAATGTGCTGTTCATCATTACTACAGTTATCAACATAACTGTATTTCCCCAGAGACAGAGTAATTGACAGTTAAAGGGGTTGTCTCATTACAAGGATTGCTTTTCATGTTAAAGATCTTGCAAAAACAAATCACTTTGCAATATGTGTCCATGAACAGTGTCCTACCTATTCCTAGATAACCCCTCTTGTATGGGCTGCACCAGCTCCTCAGGTTGCTATAGCTACAGACCTATCTGATCTCTCATGATAGGCTGCCAGTGCTGGTTGTTATAGCTACAGACCTGGTGTACTCAGCAGCTCATTACTGCAGACCAGTAAAGCCAGTAAACACTGAATCTAAAAATGAAACCGACAAAACAGGACTGAGGTTGGATGAATTGTTGTAGTGAGACAACCCCTTTGACAGCTTCCTGCATAGCACAAAAAAAAGTTAATCACCCTTTGTGGGCAGTGCACCGAGGACTCTCAAGACTTCTCTCAGGGAGTTTGTTAAAAAATTGACTACAAAAATTCAGCAACCTCTTGGTTTTTAAACATTTTTTAATTTTATATGTTTACTGGTATGTATAGGGGTCATGTATATACATGTATATACATTGTGAAAAATGTGGTCCTATTAAACTTATTTCTGAGACATTTCTTTATTCTCTGCATGCTAAATCATACATCTTAGATTTCAATGGGTATTCCTATCTGCCTACTTGTTCCTGCTGCTTGAATCTGTCGGCTTTTGGGAAGTGAGAGCAAATATGTTTGGCTGTACTTGGAACTCCCATAGAAATAAACGGCGTAGCCACTTTGCTGTCAGCACAGAGTCAGGGCAGGGATATGAATATTCAGACAGCAATACTCCTTTAAGGAGAGCTAGGAATAAATAACCACTGCTCTGTTTTCTGCAGCCAGCACAGATTCAGGCCAGGGAAACAAATAGGCAGCTAGAAATACCCCTATAAAAGGGTTGTCTCACTACAAGGATTGCTTTTTATGTTAAAGATCTTGCAAAAACAAGTCACTTTGCAAGATATGTCCATTAACAGTATCCTACCTATTCTGAGATATTCCCTTTTGTATGGGCTGTATCAGCTCCTTAGGTCGCTATAGCTACAGACCTGTTCAATCCCTCCTCATAGGTTGCCAGCACTGGTTGCTATAGCTACAGACCTGGCTTCTACTGCAGCCTAGTAGAAGCCTTTAAACACGCCCCTGAATTAAAAATAAAACCAAGAAAACAGGACTGAGGTAAGATGAATCAATGTAGTGAGACAACCCCTTTAAGGAGGACCATGCAAGTGTCTATGTTAACAACCAAAACAGAGAAGCATGAGTGAAAGAGTACAGCATTAAAGGAAGCTGCACTAATTTGTTAAATGGTATAGTACTGACTGGCATAGCACTGACAATAAACTAGTAATATAAAAATAATAATAAAAATATTCTTAGCTATGTTGTTACATTAGACACATACATTTATATCAGACCAGGTAGTTTACAGAAGAACTCACATTGCAGAAATTGGTTAATTCATGTTTACATCCATCTCTGTCAGAAATAATCCATTCTCACGGGGACCGTGTTTGAAGTATAGTCTTCGCTATGAAGTTTACTTTGCTTTTTGTACTAGGGATTCACTTCAAAGTTCTTTTTCTTTTCTCACTTTTGACCTTCTACAGCCATCTCCATCCAAACTAAAAGTGATCTGTGTGTTTGTGATGCTAAGTAGATATTGACCTCTCCTTGACTGCCAGTACTGCACCCTGTATTATGGAAGTCAACACCGTACATACTTTCAGCTATCTACAACAGAAATATAAACTAAATCTTAGCACACACATTTAGGGAAAATATTTATTATTCGGTAAGCAAAAAGATGGTTAATGATGACCTTGATCTCAGAATAGGAGCTAAATAGGTTTATATTATATAAAGCAAGATTTCTGAGTAAAAAAAGAAAAGTAAATCTTTACAGGACTCCTAGGAGACAAAGAAAGAGTCCTGCTCACCCCACCCACACAGTCTGATTGTATTAGTGTGACATAGAGAAGGCTGTCAGTCATCCTTTAGGGGCAGGACAATCCAGGCTCTTTGTGTCTCACCTAAGAGTGCTGTAAAAATTGATTCTCATTTTTTACCCAGAAATTTTACTTCAAATCAGATAAACCTATATATCATAAAGCTCAACTTTTCCCCTTTGGTAGAATCCTGCTCTCAGATAAATTAGTTAAATCACAATAGGTTCTTTAGTCTTTTTTTTGTAAAGGGTATCTTTCAACGTGGAGAAGTTTTTTATGACTCCCTCGAGTTGCCCTCAACACTGGTCTTTAACTGTATCTATATTATTTAATATACTGGACAATCCTATTATTTAAATTACATTCCAGTAGACGTCTAAGCACAGCCTGTCCTCTGCCTGCATAATTCTAATATAATGTGCAATGGTATGAAATAATTGCAGAGCCTTGCCACTGCATTATGTCTTAGTGGTCGAAGTAATTCATTTTTGACAAAGGCTTCCTTAGACACCAGATCACAGCCACATGTGAGGTATTGCTATACCTAAAAGAAACGCATAGCAACATATATATTGTATGTTTCAGGTTATACCTTGGCACAATTTTTAACAGAAAACTATATATTAATCGGGGAAAAAATAAAAAAATAAATATAAAATATTATAATAGATATATTATATCTTTATATATTATATATATATATAAAAATATATATATATATATATATTTATATAATATATATATATATAATATATATATATATTCTTTAGGGATGTAGTTTCGAAAATGGGGCTTTTAAGGTTGTTTCTCATATATAAGCATCTAAAGCCTCTGCAGACCTGAAATGACTCCTAAAAAACATCCTCATTAAAAGGAAGATCCAAATATTCACACGTGGCTCCCCCATTACTCCTTCATCTACCAAGATTTAATAAAGGTGTTTAAAAACAAAAAAAACCTCAAAACTGGGTCCTTAAGGGTTGGCGTGGTTTATTATCCTCGGTTGACTAGTTACTCTATAAGGTTGTATACAGTGTAAGTGATCATCAATATAAAGATTACCATCTTACCAACTCACCAATTATCAAATTAACGTTTGCTATTTGGTTGCAGTACTCAAAACCCTTTTGATTGAGAACAGGTAGATCTTATTAAGAAGACTTTTAAGGATTATCTGCTAAAATAATGAAACCCAAGCAGGTTCATATTCATATCCTAATAGCTAAATTAATATTTTAACTTCACATTTTCTCAGAGTGAATGTTCAACACATTTATTAATAGAACTGACATAGGAATTGTACCTTTAGCTCTGTAAAAGGGAAGTCAGAAGCTGAGAACTTTTTATAATTGATTGCATAACACATACCTTACCTGCCCTTTCCTTTTTAGAGCTATTTAAAACTAATTAAAAGCTCATTCACCGACCTATTTCTGGAAATTGAGGTTTTATAAAAGAAATAGATTAAGATCAATGAGCAAGCGCTGCTCTTGATAAAATATTTAGTGTCATGATGTGTATGATATTGGGTTACTGTATTGGTATTGTAATTGTCGTTTAGTCAACTTTCCAGTTGTAAGTTGCGTTGTATGGCCACATTCTTTGAAAACTTTTGTGGAGAAATGGAGATGTGTTTCCAGAAGTCTGCAGACTGTGAGATAGTACCCCCGGTCCTGTAGATCTAGTGAGGGCCAGAACTGTCATCTGCTAATTACCTGCACTATTTTTTGGTATCAACTTGGAAAAATCTATGTAAGTATGGTTGTTTAGCGCCAGTTGTTTAGCTGCCAAATGAACAAAGGATCATTAATACACCGCGTATCACACATTCATGTAAATGAGGAGAAGAAAGAAAGTCTAAGGAGAAAAGGCAGAGGACCGTGGGCCTCAGGGTAAGTTCACACAGCTTCTTGGAGCCGTACAGCAGCGCGTGCCACTATACGGCTGTTATAGAACTAAGCGCTGACTGCCGACTCCCATTCACTTTTCCCCGGGAGGTAATCATAGATCTAAATGCGAGTTATGAATTACCATTGTTGCAGACCGTATTTCAGGTGTATTGCAGTGCAATTAAGCCCCGAAATATTGCCCAAAAAGACTTTTTGTGAACATACCCTAAGGCTGCATCCACACGATAAGGGACAAAATACTTGTCGGATTCTGAATACTAAGTCTATGTCTACACAGCACTGGATTTAGGTCGGTTTTTCAGTGGACTCAGTATTTTGAATCTGCTGAAAATCCGACCGTACTCAGCACTGTGTAGTCCTCAATAAAAAAAATCCATGCTGAAGTCTACACAGCACAAATTTTTTTACTGAGGTTTTTCTAAACCGAAAACCGTCTAGCAGAACATAGAAGATGTTATATATTCCGCCGGACCGATGTCTGATTCCTACAGCCCCAATGTACTAGGGTACTGGGAATCCGAAATCTGACTGTTTTTTTTGCGCAAAGACTGCACAGAAAAACGGTGGTGCGGCCCAGTCAAGCAATTTGAAAATGCTGTCACATTTTGGGCGACATTTTCAAACTGTTGTGTAGACATAGTCTAAAACCGTGTTGTCTGACGAGTATTTGAACAGCATCTTGCACAAAAACCCGAGGATTTTTAACTTGGTGTTCGTTTTGTGGCACGTTTTTTAAGATTCAGTTTTTCAATTGGTTTTTGCATCATAGAGCATCAAAAAACTCAATAGTGCACTATAATGCAAAGAGCGATTAAAAAGCTGAATCCAAAAAATGAGCACAAAGATTACTGGTTGTTTTTTTATGCCATCCCATTGACTTCAGTAGTAAATTTTTTGCTGTTTTCCGATTGAAATACAGGAAATTATTGAACATGTACCAAGTTTTATGAAAAAACTGCAGTTTTGAAACTCGAACTCAGAAAATCCAAACTCTGTAGATTACAACTCTGTAGATTTTCTTTTGAGGTCTATGGTGATGGTTTTGCGGTCAATTTTTGAAGGTTTTCAAAATCAAAATACATGTAAAAAATAATGTAATTCCTTGCTGTGTAGACGTACTCTTATGTATGAAAACTGTCTAGCAGTACTACGGTCTTTGTTGCCCGAAGCAGCCAATCAGAGCTCAGCTTTTACTTCATATACTGCTCTGGAAAAATGAAAGCTGAGCTCTAATTGGTTGCTAAACAGTTTTCATACATAAGACCCATTGTTGTTTCCAACATCAGGGGTAGAGCACCTGCCTACATACATCTTTTGTTGTCAATGGAGACATTGGCAGGAATTACCAACTATTATCTAATTACCTAATGTATAGAAAAATTGAGTCACACTTTATATGACATAGTGAATTGGGCTTTCTACTACACATTTGCTGCAGCTTTGATCTGTCTCCGCAAAAAATGCATTATTTATTATAGTTAATGAAATGATAAGCTAAGTTTCCGTTAAAAAAAAAAAAAACAAGTCAAAAATCTTAATAATGTTGTGACTTGTTTTGTGAAAGTACTTAAAGGAGTTTTGCCATGAAGTGAGTTCCTTCCCTCTTATCTGCTCAGGAGAGAATATAAACAAAGCATGCTGAGTTACGGGGGAGAAGGATGGGGGAGAGCAGACAGCGAGGAAGAAGGGAGCATCTGCAATGTTTACTCAAATAATTACATTACAACCAGTGGATTCTCTATACAAAAGACACTGCACTTTCTCCCCAGCCCCTTGCAAGCTCCTTCATGTTCCCTGTCATCAAATAAGAAGTGCATACACGCAAGCGCGGCCAGATCAGCTCCTGTCAGTGTCCTGGTCGTGTCTAATGTAAACTTTCAGGAAACTAGGGGGGACTGAGCAATGCTGTAGCTCTCAGAGGCTTCACTTTTTGTAATCACATATATTTAGAAAAGTGATTAAATACCCATTTTAAAGGATCCCACGTCAACATTACATTGTGGCAAAACACCTTTAAAGAAGTTCTTGGCCTTGGAAAATTCCTGTTAGAAGGGTCCTTCGACAATAAACTGAACACAAAGGGTAACATGTCCCAATACGAATGCACCATTGTTTTGGTGTATTTTGCGCCAAAAAAACTGCTGACGCTCTATTCTCTATATAAGTGAACTGTAATGTACCAAAACTAGATACATTATATGCCAGGCACGACACATTTGAATGCGTCTAACGTAGGTGCATTCAATAATCTAGAAATGGTACGCTATGCGCCTAAATTATGCAGTGCACCTAGATAGACGCATCAATTTTACTATGCAAGGTATACCACACGCCACATTTTTGACAGGTTTGTTCATTCAGGTGCATTTTAAACTGATTTAATGCGTCCTAAAACTAGCGTGATGAAGCCTCTTTATGGACATGTAACCCAAAGGTTCTCTCTGTTTGTACCTCAAGCAATTTGCTGAATCTTTGAGCAGACCTGTCAGTAAGTCTTTGGTTTCCCTGCAGCGCCACTACAAGGGAAATGAAGCATTACACAGTCCTTATTCAAATCAATGTGTTGTCTATGTAA
Organism: Phyllomedusa bahiana; assembly: GCA_025379985.1. Taxonomy (NCBI): domain Eukaryota; kingdom Metazoa; phylum Chordata; class Amphibia; order Anura; family Hylidae; genus Phyllomedusa; species Phyllomedusa bahiana. The sequence goes on from JAODAL010003457.1 coordinate 79,656, forward strand.
TTCAGGATACTTTTTGTAACTACTCTCTACTGTGCCCGAAAGATAAGGATCTTAGGCATGAGACCCCCACTATTAGCTCAAAATTCCTCACTGGGGCATGTTAAAATGGGTTTTGTAAAGCGGAGAACCCCTTTTATGGAAAATTTGTACGGTAGTTAAAGATATGCAGTTATATTATAATAACTTTATTAAAATAGTAAGTCATTTTGTAAAGTTCACAGTGTAACAAGCCAAAGCCTTGCAGATGCTGCTTTACCATGGCTACAATCCATGGTCAGTAAATTAGTTATACAGCATATTCTTAAGGAGTAATGAGTAAAATTAAAGCATTGGCATGGAAAGAGAAGGATGCAGCACTTTTAGCGCTGCAGTCATACATTCACCTTAGGCCTGTGCAGAGTTTCAATAGATCCAGCCTTGACTGAACATGGGGAAGTAATTGTATTTGTTTCTTCTTTCTTCATGAACGCTCTTACAATACTATTGAAATGATATTTTATGGAAATATGTGCAATAGGTCAAGCCTTCTCTCTGTACAGCAGGTAACCATAGCAGCAGAGAAGTGGTTTGTGGCCTTTTCTATTCTCTATTGATTTTCCCCTTGTATCGTTTTATTTTTTTGAAAGTTGAGTTTTAAGTAACTTTAAATCTTGTTAAAGCTTTTGAAACAAGTAATAAAAACCACGTTCTGAGCAACAGTGAGGAAACACAAAATTCAGACAGACATACAAGTGATTTGTAGTCCCGAGGCAACATGGATCCCAAGAGCAGATGCTTGACAGACTTGTTCTTAGATGATGCTGCATGATTGTTTGTACAAATTATATCTATGCTTTGTTGCGTTTGCTATTTAACAAGTAAAGTGAAAAGTAAGCAGGGTGTGAAAACACTTTTATATCAGCCGCTGATGTACGTAAATGACATATCAAGTCAACTTCATGGATACTGAGCCTCTCTGATTAAAATGGGGAAATGAGGGATTCCCTTTGGGATTTCTGTAGGATAGGTTTGCCAAATTCATTAAATCCTTCCCATACAAACTGTTTTCAGAGAGTGAGGTAATTTCTCTTATTTGATTTATATTTTTTAAGTTAAAATAGTAAACCAATTGCATATTGCCTAAATTTGTGGTAGCTTATATTAGCCAATTCCTAGCAACTTAAATTAATGTTTGATTGAGTTGCATGGTTTCTAGCAAAAGCAGATATAGAAAATATCCAAATTATTTCACTTCATTTCACAGAAGTTAGGCAGATAAAATTTAACACACTTGTAGTTTTGATAATAGAAGTTTATTAGAGAATTGCTGTTCATGCAGTTTGCTAGTGTATAAAGGGAACCTATATTATAATATCCTGACCACATGAATCACTTCTTCCATTTGTGTGGCTACTGATGACCCCAATTAAACATTTTTGCAGAAGTAAATCATGTTTAGTTTTGAATCTGTTTTTAGGGCTTACGAGTTAGGGTATGTTCACAAGGCTTATTTTGGGGCACATTTCATGGCGTACTGCGCTTAATACGTGGGGAAATGCACGCCATAATTATGGTAATGCATAGCTCTCATAGAGAACTGTACTGTTCTCACATACTGTACGCCCCGCAATTACGCCGTGTGAACATACCCTTAGTATTATATCTGACATGACACTTTTGTAACAAGACTGGTTGACATAGATGGCAAGTAAACTTAGAATAGAATGAACCCAACCAGCAGTCGCCTGCAAGTAATGATGAATATTGACAATGACACTGATGGAGATGGGATGATAAAGAACTTGAATCCAAAAGCAAGATATCAAACAAAACTTGACCCTAACAACTAGCTTTCCCTAAAAACTTGACCCTAACACCACGCCCCACAGATCTTATTCGGTCTCTGAAGACATCCCGAACAAATTCCCTCGCTATGCTCACTCTAACCAAACATCACAGAACTACCAACGGGAATATAAGAATAGAATACACTGAAAAAATGACAAGGCAAAACTAAAGCAAAGAGAGAAGTAAGGAGAAATTAAATCCAGCTAACTGGGTACAAAAAAAAAAACTAAACTGGATACACAATAGGACTTAATATGAAAGGTACTAGAAGCAAAATGCAAGCAGATCACAAGAGTCAAACTCTAAAGTTAATTGTATACTCTGCACCAGCCGCAAATGAACACAGTTTTATAGAGGGCTAGCACTCAACCATTCCCCCTAATCGAGATTACATGTACGGCATGATCGACTAATATTTCTAAGCAAATTCCTGAGTTGCAACTGCCTCATCTGATCTAGTAAGCAGGAAAAGATGAAATGGCAGTAGGATTCCTGCCTTTCGTAATAACTGTATTGTAAATTGTTCCTCAAACCATATCACTGAGCTTATAGAACCTCTGGGGCATTTTATGTAAATGTATTACTTTTGCATATAGGACTCATTAGGTTTGGTGTGTTGTTCTCTCTACTTAACAGTTCCTGTTCTTGATGTAACACCCAGATTCCATGATTATACTCAAATAAAATTCTGCGTGGTTCTGTAATTTTGAGTCAGTAGAATTGCAACTTGTCTGCACGCTTTAATAGACCCAAAGAATGTGTCTGCAAAACTGTACTGTACAAAAGTTGGTTGAAAGTTAGTAAAAAATATATATATTTTTATGTGCTATGTGTACAGCTTTTGTTAGTGCCAAAATTTATTCCTGGCATCACACCACCTGAATTATTTTGAAAAAGGGTTGATTTTTCTAGTATTCGTCTAAGAACGACCAAGAGACCAGCAATCCTCCCCTTCAATTTGTAAATCAAACAGTTTGCTCTTTATCCTGTGTCATTTATTGAGCAATGTGACAGTGACAGCAGGGGATGCTCGGTAGGCAAGAGAATTATGGATGGTGCCCATTTATGCTGCTTAACTGAAAAATGTTCTGATTCATCCTTCTTTAAAAAAGAATTACAGGAAGTTAGTACATTTATGGTTTAGTAAAACTGAGGTATTGAACATTAAAATGGTGCCGCAGCTACTGAACTGTGTACGGCTTTCTCTGTAAGATTCCACAGTTGTACATTGTAAAGAAATTGTAGCAATACTTTAAAAACATTCTGTCAGCAGATAATGTGTTTTAAGAGCACAACAGCCCAAGCACGCTGTGAAATGCCCGCTGATGCAGCGCCAATCTTCCTATGGTTCCTTGGCAGCTTCTGTAGTGATGAAATGCCTAACCTACTGGTCATACCCGTAGTGGTTGGCTGCACTGCCCACATGCCGGTATGGCACGTCACTGCTGGACTGTAAACAGAAATGGGAGGATTATTGGCTTTTGTTATTTCAACACATATTCTTGTGACAGAATATTTTTTAACACCTCTCTACCCTACTCAAGATAACAAAACTGAAGACCAAAATTAGGTGGTGAAGCTGGTCAAAAATTTAAGAAACTGAGCAGAAGTGACTTTCATGTTCTACTTTCTTTGTATGTCGGAGATATTTCAGTGAGTTGAGTGTGTACTAAAATTAGCAGACTCACCATCATGTATAGAAACAACATTTAATGTGAAAAATCTCTTTGCCGATTCTCTGGGACGTATCAGGTCTGACTTTGTTTGAAACCCATCTCAAGTATACGTATGCAACAGACTGTGGTGTATTTGTAGGATTATCTATTCCTATTGAGCCAGTTTTCCATGTAGGTGTAACTATGCAAATACATTGCTTTCATTAGTAAGGGCTTAAAGGCTTATTCCCACTATACCTAGCACCTTGGTCTGTAGATTTTTATTATCGTCTCTTATATAAACAATCAAAAATTATGTACCATTAGATTAATGTATCTAATTTTTCTGTCCCCAGCTTGCTTATCAATTGCTATTGTTCCCGACTACTGCTTTGTGTTGTGAGTGTTAGCCAAGATGGAAGTGTCAGTGACGTTAGTGACGTAGGTCGTGGTCAGGCAGATGAGAACATTCTTGCACGTGCGCGTCTAATCCCAGCTCCATCTAAGACTGTATTAGAAGAACTCCACAGTAGCCCAGGAGCAGTTATTAGCTTACTTGAGCCAGGGTTTCAGCTCCATAAAAAGTGCATTGGACCATTTTACCGGAAGGGACGACAAATGAAAGTACATCGGGAAACCTAACAAAGAGCATTCACAGAGACTGTCTGCCAGATAGTCGAACATTTAGAGACTCAGAATATTATAAAATAGCATATGACTGAGTAGTAATGCTGTGTTTCACTGCCTCAGCACCTACCATTGCTGGACAGAGAAAACTAAGAAACCAACATATGGAAGGATTGAGTTCACAGACAGCTGTGCACACACAGAGAAAAATATCGATGACTGCAGCGCATAAATATATTGCATAGGAGCTGGCTCGCTCTTCTTGAATTTGGACAAAGTTTATAATGCCCAGCTAGTTCTTAATATACATGCCCCTTTTTTTTAAACAATCAATGAACAAAGCAGCTAAAACTTCCTAAGTGAGACAACCCCTATAACCTTAATCATAGCTTCTGTACAGCCCAGAGACAGAAGAACAGTAGCGGGACCCCTGTGCTGGAACAGTAAATTTTTGCTGTCCTTTAAATGAAAGTAAAGGGGGCTGGTGGTGGGACACTTAAATTGAGCAGTGGCAGATACGTACTTCAGTCCTAGTCAATCTTTCAGAGGATGGAGGTCTACATTGTTTGGATGCTGATCAATACATCTGAATTACAGTTAACTTAACTATTGATATTTAGTATTTTGGACATTCTTTATATATATTTATTTTGTTGGTTCATTACTATCTAGTTCACGTGATGAACCATCATTTCATGTGGGGAAATGTGCCGGGTTTTTAGTACATTTTTGATTTTACTACTTTTTCATATATATATATATATATATATATATATATATATATTATATATATATATATATATATATATTATATATATATATATATATATAATTATGTCTTTTTGTCGCTTTAGTGTGTAGTTTATATCAGGGTTAGCCTCCATGGGGTGGGGTCGCCCTTTTCGGGCAGGGTCCCCGGCAGGTTGGGTAAGGTGCTGTAGGGATTCGTTTAGGTGGATATATATACATTTTTTCCATATCTAGACCCTATATTGTTTGCTATAACACTCTATGCAAACTTCTATATCTGAGGAATGAAGCTTTTCTATACCCTAATAGATAATTTTTTTAATATTAATTTAAGCATAGGTATTTGCTAACTTGATTTATTGTTTATATTTATTGAGAGATAATTCTACACAATTGTATGTATGTCTATGTAGTGTTTATTCTCTTGTTTTAAATTAATATAATAAAAGATTAAATTTTAGCTCTAGTACATTTTGGATTTGAGTTAGATGAGCAAAAAATGTTTGGTATCTCATAGTCATTGATTTTGCTGGTGCATTATACAAAGGGTTGTGTTATCTCTGTCTAGTGAGCAGTAGGAAGCAATTTATGTTCCTTCTAAGGTGGAATTAGATTCCTTTAGTTACAGAGCCTCGCAACAATTCTACAGGTTGCATAAAAGGTATGTCTGTCCTATCCAGAGCGTTATAATGTTATAGGTTTCAGGTAGAACATTTCCCAATATTACCAAATGGTAAGAAAACTGCAGAAAACTTGGGAAGGGAGAAATGTAAGGCCGACTGCACACATTTTTCTGACTTTTAAAAAATGTCATGCATTTTTAGTGTTTATTGTTTTGTTTTTTTTCAATTTATACAACAAAGCGTTTGGTAAAATAGCAAAAAAAGAAAAGAAACAACATACCTAATGACTGTTATTAAAAAAAACACAGAAACCTTTTGTTTGTAGCGCATTTTATAATGCATCAAAGACTTACTGCTACTGCTTAAAAGAAGGTTGTTAAAAACAGCGAAAGATGCTAAAAACAGTCAAAAACAGTGTGTAATACTATTCTAATACTTCCACCAATGAACTACAGTAAAATTGCAGAAATGATGTGATGTTAAAATGAGCCGTTTTGCTGGATTATAGGGGTTCAGCAAAACTGATAGAACTGTATCTGTCGATAAGCTTGTTGATAATTTAGATTATAGTTTAGTGCTATAGTTTAGACTGTAGCTCGGATGCAGTAAGTAATCCAATATATTTCCAAAATTACTCTAAATTTTGTGTAGATTATATCTATACAGATGTAGCAAACACAAACTTGACAGATAACTTTTTCAGTGACTTTTGTTGTGACCTAAAAACAGATAACGCAGATAGTCATAGTATCAACATCAAGTTAAATTTTTCTACATCTGTATGTAAAATTGAAACCAGAAGGTTACATACGCTATGTAAAAAGACACACATGCATGTTTTTTTCACTATCTGACATGAAATCAGAGTAAACCTTACCCGTTTTAGGTCAATTAGGATTACCAAAATGATTTATGTTTGCCAAATGCCAGAATAATGAGAGAGAGAGAATTTTTAAGGAATTTTTATTATTTCCTGCAAAGCTTACATACATTTCAATAGTATTTGGTAGCAATGCCCTTACACTATATGACTTGGGTCAAACGTTTTGGATATCCTTCCGCAAGCTTCTCACAATAGTTGGTAGGAATTTTGGCCCATTCATTGTGACAGAACTGGTGTAAATGAGCCATGTTTGTAGGTCACCTTGCTCGCACCTGCCTTTTCACCTTTGTCCATAAATTTTCAATAGGATTGAGATCAGGGCTTTGTGATGGCCACTATAAAACAATGACTTGATTATCCTTTAGCCACTTTCTAACCAGTTTGGCAGTATCCTTCGGGTCATTGTCTATTTGAAAGACCCATTTCCGCCCAAGCTTTAACTTCCTGGCTGATATCTTGAAATGTTGCTTCAGTATTGCCACATAATCTTCTTTCCTCATGATACCATCTATTTTGTGAAGTGCACCAGTCCCTCCTGAAGCAAAACAGCCCCACAGCATGATGCTGCCACCCCAGTGTTTCACAGTTGGGATGGTGTTCTTAGGCTTCCAAGCTTCTCCCTTATTCTTCCAAACTTAACGATTGCCATTATGGCTGAACAGTTCAATTTTAGTTTCGTCAGACCACAGAACATGTCTCCAAAAATGTAGGTCTTTGTTCCTGTGTGCATTTTCAAACATTAATCTGGCTTTTATATGTTTCTTTTGGAGTGGTGGCTTTTTCCTGGCAGAGTGACATTTCAGCCCATGTTGATACAGTACTCGTTTCACTGTGAATAATGACGCAATCTTACCAGTGTCTGGCAGCATTTTCACAGCATTTTCTTTTGCTTTTGTTCTTGGGCTGATATGTACATGTCAGACCAAAGTACGTTCATCTCTGAGACAAAGAACCCGTCTCCTTCCTGAGTGGTGTGATGTCTGAACATTCCCATCTTGTTTGTACTTGCGTATAATTGTTTGTACAGATGAAGGAAATCTTCAGGTATCTGGAAATTGCACCCAAGAATAAACCAGGCTTGTCCAAGTCCACAATTCTTTTCTTGAAATCTTGGCAGATTTCTTTAGACTTTCCCATGATGTTACACACAGAGCAAGTTTGTTTCTGGTGCGCATTAAATTACATCAACAGGGGTGTCTCTCATTAACTCAGATGTTGCCAATAAACCTATCAGAAGCTTCCAACGACATGCCATCATCATATCATATGTCCCAAATTGTTTAAAGACAGAGAAATTCTAGTGTATGTGAACTTTTGACTTTGTAGAAAGTAATAAAAATGCCTTAAAAATTATCCCTCTCTCGTTATTCTGGCATTTGGCAAATATAAATAAGGTAAGACTTATTCTGATTTCATGTCAGATAGTGAGAAAAACATGTATTCGTGTCTTTTTATATAGTGTATGTAAACTTCTGATTTCAACTGTATATACACTGGAGGATTTGAGATACACCTTTAATGTAAGACTTACCTTACCGGCTGTTCATGTGCCAGAATACACATGAAAAATTGTCTGTTGTGTTTATACTGTGAACTATTCCAGACACTTTTTACATCTCAGATTTGTAATCCGTATTGCATTAAAAAAAATTGTGTGTTACTTATTGATGTACAAAAGGCTTTGGATAGCCAAGAAAGTGTCCAATATAGCACCAACATCTGGACTATTACAAAGTAAAAATACAGTTTATGGCAGAATTCCAAAGGTAGGCTTCAGAATTCTACCATGCATTCCATGGTGTATTATTTGGTCCATAAAGTAGTATATAATACTAGCCTTTAAGTCTTATACTTTTACTAAAATGGTTACTGATATGAAAGGCTGTATTTTGAGGGAGTGTGGCATTGAACGGGATCACATAATGGGCGTATGATGGCACTGGACAAAAAACAACATGAAAGACAAATCCTGAAAACGTTCATTTGACAGTGCCTGTCAAAAGCTGCTGACAAACACATCAGTTTTTTTTGGCACATTTTGCATTTTTTGGGGCATTTTGTGTTTTTTTACATTAGATTTCCTGTGTATTTCTGCGAAAAACACTCCAAAAAACGTCCGGCCCTTTACATAGACTCCGATAGTACATTTCCTGCCCTGCTCAATAATTTTTTTGCAACGTTTCAAAAAAAATGGCCAGCAAATAAAACGAACAGAAAAAAGATGTTCTGTGGAGACAACAGAATGTTTTTACTATACAAGTCTATGGGAGCTCTTTTCAGTTGTTTTTTCCAGCCTTTTTATAAAATGACACGGTTATGTGTCCAGTGGAGACATAGCCTGTATGTTATCATTCATCACGAGGGAAAACTTTGGCCCTTATGATTACTTGATCAGGACTGCAGTAAAGCTTTAGAAGATCTCGTACAAAGTGAATTCATTGAAAAGTCCCTTTACTTTACGTAACAATAACAGTAGCTTAAAAAGAATTCCCAGAAAAGACCTTTGCATATTACAATTTGCGGCACAGCCATAGTGTTTGAATAAATCAGTACAGCTTTCCAGACGGTATCTCCTGACAAAAGATTATGTTTTCTGTGAAACCAGGAATGAAAACTGCAGTTTCTCAACGTGTTTCAATAACCTCAAGTCATTTGCTTGCTCTTAATATCAGCCTACTTTCAAGAATGACTTACTTTTTGTTATTGAAACCCCAAGGGGCAGCTGTTGGGAGTAAAGAAGTTCAGATTTAATTTATTTGCTGCTCTGCTTTTAGAGTTATAAATATTGTATGAATTGTATTAAAATGGCAGCAAGGTAAATGTTTGGATAGACTTCTTGGATAGAAGTCCCAGTTTAGATCTGCATTGTAAGGTACCCAGGACAGTAGATGGTCTATTAGCATGATGTCTCTGTTGTCTTTGGTTTTGTATCGTAGGGGGGCCCTGATCCCACTTATAAAGAAAGAGATTCTTGTTCTGATATTTAAGGCACGTGCCTAGCGCTGAGGCATCTACTAACATCACTCTATTTGAACATTGCAGAGGGATATTTCAAAATATTATGCAGCAGCAGTTTTGAGTTTAATTGTCTGCAGATGGTAGATGATCTATTTCTCTCGCTTGTTGCCACAATTCTAATAGCACTCAGGCTGTTCCATGTAAATTAGAAATCTTTCAGAAAAAGTCTGTCCTTAATTTTCTTGTGTCTTTTCTCTGTCACTTTCCAGCTGTTGTCTTTGACCTTTTACCTTTTTCCAATTGTTTCGCAAATCAAACAGAGGCATGCAATTACAAGGTATTCATAGGTGTAAATACCAGTGTGCATAAATTAGGTATTAATGTGTGATTTTTTTGATTGGCAGGACTAATAACACATACTGTAGCCGCAGATTTTTTTAGGCATCACTAGGATTCTTTTGTAGTGGAGCTTTGGATATTTTCTCCATGTCACACTTTAAAGAGGTCCACTGTTACCTAGACTTGGGTCACATGAGAACTAGGTGCTGGGCAGCAGTGCCTGTTTTATATCTTAAAAGGGTTTTGCCACGATGTAATGTTGACGTGGGATCCTTCAAAATGGGTATTTAATCACTTTTCTAAATATATGTGATTACAAAAATTGCAGTCTGAGAGAGCTACAGGCTGCCTTACCTGCCCTTAGTTACTTCAAAGCTTGCATTAGATAGGACCTGACCAACCGCAGAGAACACTTCTTATCTGATGAGAGGGAACTGAAGAAGCTTTCAAGGCACCGGGTAGAAATATGTTGTGTTTTGTATACAGAATCCACTAGTTGTAGTGTGATTATCTGAGTAGATCCCTGCTTTATCTGATGATAGGGAACATGAAGGAGCTTTCAAGCTGCTGTGGAGAAAGCTGTTGTCGTTTGTATACAGAATCCACTAGTTGTAGTGTGATTATTTGAGTGAACATTTCACACGATCCTTGGTTCTGTGCTCTGGCTGTGTCTTTCTCTCTCTCTTAGCTCACTATGGCTTGTTTCGTTAGCTTCGCAGCAGATAAGGCACGTCCTGGCAAAACCCCTTTAAAGAGGTTCTCATTTTTAGAAAACCTATTTCTATATGCTCTAGTAGGGAATTCTGTGTTAATAGAAGGGGGTTTAAAATTCCTCACCTCTTGGCTGAGAGTAGAGAGCAGCTACAAAGAGAGTCTTTCGCTCTGGAGTACTTGTCTTGTCCTTCATTGCTCAGATAACTTACTAAAGTGAATGGGCACCATGTAATGCTTCACTTCTCCTGTAGCAGCACCAAATTTTCCCACAGATCACAGCTGATTGCTGATGTTCCAAGCAGAAGGACACTTTATGATCAACTTATTGTCAAGGGGCACTTCTAAGAGATAGGAATTGCCCAAAGCAGAGAACCCCTTTAATGTGACTACATGCAATGTTTACCTATGCAAATCATTTTGTGGACAACACTGATTTTTACTGAGGCACAATCAAGATAAGTGATAACAGTTTTATTTTTAGTCATTAATCTTTTCATGTGTTTACACTGCTCAATCCCAATAATCATTATGACCATTTAAAAACTGTGCAGAGCATTTGCTGTATCTGGCCAGTATAGGGCTATGTTCACACAGCATAATTGCGGGTCGTACAATTCCTCCCCGCAATTACGGTGGGTGTTTGGGAGTCGTGCTGATCGGCACGTACTCCCGCGACCCGGGTGGGCCGGCAGCCCCTCGGCCCTATAGACTATCATTACTCGCGGCACGTATTCGCCGCAAGTAGTTGACGTGTCACTTATCTCCCCACATGTACAATACGATCGTATTGTACAAGTGGGGAGAGGAGGCGTTATCCATAGTTCTCTATGAGAACTGTGGATTACTGTAATTTCGGCGTGTCAACATAGCCTAAAGTTAAACTTTTCAAAGCTTGTTAAAAGGAAACAAAACCTTCCGTCTATCCCTATGTATCTACTGTAATGTATGTATCTCTCAATGCAGGTGGCAAAGGGAGGAAAAAGAAAAGGCACATTCCTAGTGTAGCACATTTATAATGCCCAAATTTAGAGGCAATGTATGTATCCAAATATATTTCAGTCACCTCTTTTATAAGCGCTAGAGGGCACAGTACTTTTTAGCCTTTTTGTATGTAAAAAAATACGGTCCTTCTGCCACTCCAGACAATCAGACCCTGTACTGTATTCCAAGGGATGAAAGCAGTATACTTGGATACACAGAAAGAGAACTTTTCATCCCCTTAGGAGGAGTTTTTTGGACTTACCTTTAAACTTAATGAGATTTTCCCATTATAGCAAGTGCTGCTGGAAGTGCCAATTACTGTTAAGTAAGCAATCTTCAAAATGCATGTTATTAATGAATTTGTATGCTTTACCTAATGCAGGCCTTTTTTGTTCTTTCAACTTGCTCTCTTGTCTCCTTTGTTACCAACTTCCATTGTGTGCTTTCAGTGGTGGCTGGTAATGCAGCATTACTATGACGCTGCCCGTGGTCAGGATACCGGAGACGCGTATTTCGCTCATGTGTAATCTCCCACCTACTCCCAACCAGGCCACAGGAACTTATTCTCAGACAGTCTTTAAAGGGGTTGTCTCGCTACAATGATTGGGTTTTAATTAAAAGATCTTTAAAAAACAAGCAGCTTTGCAATATATGTTCATTACAAATGTCCTACTGATTTTGAGTTAACCCTGGTAGTAGGAGTGAATCAGCTTCTCAAATCACTATAGCAGCCGACCTGTTGATTTTTATCTCACTGGCTGTCAGTGCTGGTGACTCATCAGCTTCTCAATACAGGTCTGAGCACAGAGCCGCTCCTGCACAGTATGATTCTGTAGGGAAGGGGGGGGGAGGGCTCTGGCTTCTGTGTGGATTAACCCTGTGTGTGCCTGCTCCCTCCTGCTCTCTACACAGATTGAGGAGAGCAGAGGTGAAGCTGATCTGTGGTCAGTAGATGTGATAGCAGTGAAGTGTGTTACTATAATCATGATGTGTCTGTGGAGCTTTGACTATACTAATAGAACAGATCAGGGAGGCATGTGAATGGTTCATATCCCTCCCTGCTCTGCTGTATTAGTGACACATCCTGATTATAGTAACACTTCACAGCTGCCCTGTGTCTGTTTTGATGGGAGGACAGCACAGAACAGGGTTTGTTTGTTGTTGCTTGAGATGTCCGTGGAGATTTGTAAGCTAAGCAGGGGGTATAGGAACCTTTACATCCCCCCTTGCTCTGCTATTAGCATAGACAGCTTCACAGACCGCTCCACACTCATAGATCAGCCCTCTCCCTGCTGTCTCCTGACTCTGTGGAGAGGAGCAGCAAGAGCTCGGCCACAACACAGTGCAGCTGATCCAGCAGTGAGCAGCAGATCTAGGCAGGCACACACAGGGTTAACTCTGGCAGCAATCCCCCTCGCCCTCCCCCTGCTGTATAGAAGTTTCTGCAGTCAGAGGAGGAGAGCTGTCTGTGTGCTGAAGGGAGGGGGGAAGAGAGAGGAGAAGAGGCAGACAAGAAGCCCACCCCTGAATTCAAAAATCCTTTGCTGCCAGACACATTGAAGTAGGCTGAAAGCCTGTAGTGAGACAACTCCTTTAATAACGCTGCATTACTGACCACCACTTAAAGCACACAATTGTGGTCGGTAACTAAGGAGACAAAAGAGCAAGTTGAAGGTGCATAAAAGGCCTGAATTAGGTAAAGCATACATACAGTATTTTTTAGAGACGTGCTTTTTGAAAGTTTCTTAATTTACAGTAATTGACTCTTCCAGCAACACATGCTGTGATGGGAATTCCCCTTTAACTGTGAACTCAAGGATATAACGCACAAATATGTATTTGTAATAGACTAAAAATTAATAAGAATAGATTTACTGAGTATGATTGGACAATGCATACTATAAACATATTAACAACTATGATAGATCTGAGGAGATGTAATATTTACATGAAATGTGTTGTCCACTAATGCGCTGTATTTCCATTGTATTATTTATTTTTAGTCTTTTATAAATACATTGTCTATTACACTCACCGGCCACTTTATTAGGTACACCTGTCCAACTGCTCGTTAACACTTAATTTCTAATCAGCCAATCACATGGCGGCAACTCAGTGCATTTAGGCATGTAGACATGGTCAAGACAATCTCCTGCAGTTCAAACCGAGCATCAGTATGGGGAAGAAAGGTGATTTGAGTGCCTTTTTAACGTGGCATGGTTGTTGGTGCCAGAAGGGCTGGTCTGAGTATTTCAGAAACTGCTGATCTCCTGGGATTTTCACGCACAACCATCTCTAGGGTTTACAGAGAATGGTCCGAAAAAGAAAAAACATCCAGTGAGCGGCAGTCCTGTGGGCGGAAATGCCTTGTTGATGCCAGAGGTCAAAGGAGAATGGGCAGACTGGTTCGAGCTGATAGAAAGGCAACAGTGACTCAAATAGCCACCCGTTACAACCAAGGTAGGCAGAAGAGCATCTCTGAACGCACAGTACGGCGAACTTTGAGGCAGATGGGCTACAGCAGCAGAAGACCACACCGGGTGCCACTCCTTTCAGCTAAGAACAGGAAACTGAGGCTCCAATTTGCCCAAGCTCATCGAAATTGGACAGTAGAAGATTGGAAAAACGTTGCCTGGTCTGATGAGTCTCGATTTCTGCTGCCACATTCGGATGGTAGGGTCAGAATTTGGCGTCAACAACATGAAAGCATGGATCCATCCTGCCTTGTATCAACGGTTCAGGCTGGTGGTGGTGGTGTCATGGTGTGGGGAATATTTTCTTGGCACTCTTTGGGCCCCTTGGTACCAATTGAGCATCGTTGCAACACCTTGTTGAATCTATGCCACGAAGAATTGAGGCAGTTCTGAAGGCAAAAGGGGTCCAACCCGTTACTAGCATGGTGTACCTAATAAAGTGGCCGTGAGTGTATATCCTATGGATAATGGATAAGTTTAAAAGCAAGTCCAGCACCAGGAACTCCTGTTGGGGAATTGAGATGTGTACAGCTCTCTTTCCCTCTGTTTGTATGAATTTAGTGTATTGGTTATTTGGAGCAGTTTTGTTTGCGGCTGGATAAAGACTGCCTATAATATTCTTCAATGTAATTAAAAACAGTCAAAATGTCAGCCAAAATAATGAATTTTACACTTACATTAACACCGTATGAGAGAATGATACTAGCATTTCTTTCTTATAACCTTCACTTCTACTAGGTACGAAAATCATAGTGTGATATATTGTACCAAGGAACACTCCAGGATATAGTGAGGTCTATATAATGGGGGCAGTGATTTAGCACTTTTATTTTAGTTAAGTTATGGCTATGCAGAGTATAGCTTGGCAGCCTTATCAGACTATTATGGGAAACTCGTAAAACAAATGTTGTTGTCAGATTCTTCTCATTATGAAATACAGTTGGTATTTTAACTTGACTTGATTATGAGCTTTGGACTGTATTGCATTATTGTATTTTCACCAAGTTATAAATTAAACTTTTACATTAGATCATTAGATTATTTAAATAAGAGCTGTAATTTATTGCTAAATGCAGTATTGGTCATAACCAAGTTCTTCACACTTTTTTCCATTATTTTTTTTTAATAAAAGTGTGCATAAAAAATTCTAAACTTTTTGTCCTATTGGTAAAAAAAAAAGGATTTCTAAAATAAATACCAGGTTTTATGATCGTTATATACACATATATGCACACGCACACATTAAAAACTAGGGGCGACATGTCAGAAAAGTGGCGTTTCCACAGCAGTTTTAGGCGCATTAAATCAGTGTAAAGTGCGCCAGAAAGTCCACCTAAAAAGCCGAATCGCGTCAAAAAAGGCGCATTGCGCAACTCGCGGCTCATAGCATATCGTTGGTGGTATATGTAATGCACCTATCAAGGCACATTGCCTGACGGAGGCGTATAACATATGTAATGCGATTCAGTAGGCGCATTGTGAGACGGGGGTGCACAGTGCACCATATTTAGGCGCATTACAAAATGTCGTGCCCGCCGTATAATGCGCCTAGTTTTGGTGTACGACAGTTCATTTACAATAAGAATAGTGGTTTTGGTGCAAAATAGACCAAAAAACTGGCGTTGGCGTGTTGGGACATGTCGCCCTAGGTGCACTTATGTTTGATCAGTATACAGTGGTAAACCTTTGATACAACTGTATTAAGAAAACATAATTGACTTTTCTTTTACATATGCATTTACAAAAAGAAGCACATATATTTATGAATCTTATAGGTATGTAGTTGTATGCCTCTAGACATACATTTTGTAGAACAGTTCAGTTGGTCCCACCCTAAGTAATGCCCAAAATGGATGTGAAGTATGTCTAGTTTAGACAAATTGTGTATTTAAATCTTTATATTTGCAAGGGTATGGAAAACACATTGAGCCCCATTTATGAAAACTATCTAACAGTAAGACTATTTTTGTTGCGCATAACAACCAATCAGAACTCAGCTTTCATATTTCAACCTGCGCTGGCAGAATAAAAGCTGAGCTCTGATTGGTTGCTAACACTGCAAACAAATGTTCCCCTTTTGCACAATAATACCAAACTAATGTCCACACAATTTCTATATAAGAGCTAAAAAATTAACTTTTAATATCCATTTAAAAGGCTTAATAAAGAATGCTTGTTAAAAATGCAGTTCATGTGCTTTATTTTTATTCATCATTTTTATTGCATTGCTATTTCTTTAATTGTTAGTCAGTTCTTACAAATGAGACCCATTATGAAAAAAACTGATAAACTCCTAGCATTCTGAATCAACAATTTTTGTCATGCTATTGAGAAGCTTGCCGAGTACTAAAAATACCACAATTTTGGTACAGCTATTTTACTATGTAGTAAATGAAATATAAATATAATACTGAAGAGTATTATATTAATATATTTTAATTTTTTAGTACAAGATGAAATAATTTAAAAAGGCATATTAAAATTTGTAGTAAGTCTAGTCTATAGTATCTGTAAAATATTTATTAAAATATTTATTATTATTTAAAGGAGTTGTCTCCCTACAGAGTTTCATAGGATGCATGAATGAAATACTCTGTCACTTCTGGGTTCAGACTGACTGTGATTTGCATACAGCTCATGGTGTATTCAACTCTGTGTTTTCAGTTGCTAATTAGTTCAGATTAGCTCAGAAGCTTCTGAAACTGCTAGCAGGAGATTTCATCTGATCCCTCAAACAAAAGCCCTAATTACAGTGCTGTTTACTTTAGATAAATCAAGCTTTTTACTGCCCAGCAGCACAGAGGCTGCCATGACCTGTGTGATGACGTCACTCACTGCTATCACATAGAACAAACAGCAGGGGTGACAGATGTACACAGTTCGGTTACTGAGGGAACTGAAATAGCCAGGGAGGTGATTAATTCACTTGTATCTCCTTAACAAAAACAGATGAACAAAGCAATATATTTGGAAAATGTCTTTATTTTGTGTTCCCTACAATTTGAAAGCTATTCTTTGTAGCGAGACAACCCCTTTAAATACAGATAGCTGCAGCCGTTCTTCTATAAATAAAAATACCTGCTGATAACGAAGGCAGATTTTTTTGTATAATACACCTAACCCGAAAATAAGACATCCCCTGAAAATAAGACCTAATGCATTTTTTGATGCAATTCAGAGTTATGCTGCTCATGCTGATGTTTGTGATGAAATCACTACAGTATATTAATGCATGTTGATTTTTTTTTTCAACTGTATATGTGAATTCTTGTTCATGGAAAAATAAGACATCTCCTAAAAATAAGTCTTAGATCATCTTTAGGAGCAAAAATGAATATAAGACACTGTCTTATTTTCGGGGAAACGGTATATTTTATTACGAAACCATATTATTATGCAATTTAATTAATTCTACATAGTGTGAAATACTCTAAATCACAAAACTACAAACGACAAACTATTTTAAGCAAAATCCTAATTATACAGACACAATAAGAAAATACTACCACACAAGTAAATGGATACAATATAAAGCTGCAGGAATTAATGAAACACATTGTAGCACTTGTAATTGTTTTTGCAATGCTTCCCAGTCCTCAGACCATTGGCTGCTATGTGTTTGTGCTTTGTGAGTTTGTGAATGGAGCCATAAATATTAAAATTGTAATGATGCCCATTGTAGAAAGAAGTGGAGGCATAGTCTTTGTCAGAATCTACAGTAAATTGCATGTCTTCATTATTCACAATTTATAACTAGAGAATTTCTGAATCATTTTCACAGTGAACTCTTTTCTTTTACTCTCCTCCATGCTGTTTTCTACTGTCAGCTAGAAAATGTGGTGTTTTGGTAGTATGATGTTGCAGAGTTGGTGAAACATTGACAGTATTCTTGTCGGCCTTGCTTCAGTCTGGCTTTTCTTCTCCTCCTCATGCATGCTGACCCGGAATTCTTCCTTTGCCTTAGCTGCGATAATCGTGACTCAGCTTACAACACCATACATTCGCATCGCCCCTGCTGCAGGCGACGACCAACTAACAGGTCAGACATTCAAGTACACACAACTCACTTTTCATTTCTTCTGCCTCTTATTATCATCACTACCATAATCATTCTGTAGTCTGCTGCTCGCTTCTTCACGTGTGATTATTAATTTGCTTTTTTGTTCTTTCTTTTTTTAGCTTTGCACTTGCTCTTGCAAATAAGAAATATAGTACTACCAATTCATTTCATTTGTGTCATTAAAATCCATGTTACTCACTGCATGCAATAATAATGTGTGTATTGTGTGAGATGTTTTTTTTTTTTTTTTTTTTAAAGCTTTTAAAGTTATGTTATTTTATAGCTGTTTACATGTGGTGAAAAAACCTAATTACGGGAGTATTATCACCATTGTACTTAAAAAAGCAGAGCTGTCCTAAATCAGTTCTCTTCAGCCAGAATTCCCTGGATCCCTGTGGATCTTGGGAATTAAATCAGGTTTTCAATAGGTAACAGCAGCAGGAAGATCTGTCACTTTTACGATAGGAATAGTCTACACATTTAGGCCAGAATATAGCTCTGGACAAGAATTATCATATGCTGTACCTTCACTAAATGGGAAATGGGAATAGGAGTTCCCAAGAGGCGCAAACATTTTCAAAGGTTCCTCCATGCCAACAAGATTGGAAATAACTGCCTTAAATATTGTAATAAATCAGTTGTAAGATAAAAAATACACTAAGGTTTTTGCTTAAAGAAACTTGTTAGGTGGTTTCTACTACCCTATCTGGCAGCAAGATGTGATAGAGGGAGCGATGCTGATCTCTGTGTTATATAGGGTTATATGATAGAGGAGAGTAGCTGAGCTCTGTGATATATAGGGTTATATGATAGAGGAGAGAAGCTGAGCTCTATGATATATAGGGTTATATGATAGAGAAGAGATGCTGAGCTCTGTGATATATAGGGTTATATGATAGAGGGAGAGGAGCTGAGCTCTGTGATATATAGGGTTATATGATAGAGGGAGAGAAGCTGAGGTCTGTGATATATAGGGTTATATGATAGAGGAGAGGAGCTGAGCTCTGTGATATGTAGGGTTATATGATAGAGGGAGAGAAGCTGAGGTCTGTGATATATTGGGTTATATGATAGAGGAGAGATCTTGAGTTCTGTGATATATAGGGTTATATGATAGAGGAGAGACGCTGAGATCTGTGATATATAGGGTTATATGATAGAAGAGAGGAGCAGAGCTCTGTGATATATAGGGTTATATGATAGAGGAGAGAAGTTGAGCTCTATGATATATAGGGTTATATGATAGAGGAGAGAACTTGAGCTCTGTGATATATAGGGTTATATGATAGAGGAGAGGAGCTGAGCTCTGTGATACATAGGGTTAGATAATAGAGGGAGAGAAGCTGAGCTCTGTGATATATAGGGTTATATGATAGAGGAGAGGAGCTGAGCTCTGATATATAGGGTTATATGATACAGGAGAGATGCTAAGCTCTGTGATATTTAGGTTTATATAATTTGGAGCAAGAGAAAATCCTGACAGTACCCCTTCAGAGAGAGTGGAAGTCCTGCCTACCCCATCTATATGCAGTGATTGACATTTTTTTCCGGTATCAGTGTGTGCACAGAGCAAACTATCAGCCACTGTAGGTGGGTGGCATAAGCTGGACTTTCACTTCCTCTTTTAGTATATTTTCTGCTTTTTTCTTATAAATCCTGCTTTGAATCATATAAACCTATATATTACAAAGCTCAGCTACTCCCCCTCTATCATAACCAAATATAAGGAGGCATAAGCCACTTGGCAGGGTCAAAAGCATTACCACCAATGTATTCCTCAGTTTAATAAGCTTACTGCTTTATTTTTTGCATAAATTATCTTTGGGTCCATTTTAAATTAATACAGTTTTTGAACAGGAGGAATGAAAATAAAAAGGGCATCGACTTATATTTAATTTACTTCATTGCTATTGCTTTTGGTCCATGAGCATATTACAAAAGCAGATATTCGATCTGGAAGAGAACTGTTTATGCTTCACCTATGGCATCTTTAATTTAGCTATGGTTCTGCACTAAGATTAAATCCTTTAGCAGAAATAAATTTTTAGGGTGACATATCCCAGTACGAATGTGCAATTTTTTTGGTGTATTTTGCACCAAAAAACTGTTGACGCCCTATTTTCTATATAAATTAACTGTAATATACCAAAACTAAGCACATTATATGCCAGGCACAACACATTTGAGTGTGCCTAACGTAGGTGCATTAAATAAGCTAGCAATGATACGCTATGCGCCTAGATTAGGCATATCAATTATACTATGCAAGGTATACCACACGCCAGATATTTTACAGGTTCATTCATTCAGACGCAATTGTACACTGATTTAATGCGCCTTAAAACTTGTGTGGCGGTGCCTCTTTTCAGACATGTCGCCCTTAATCTTTCAGGTTCTGCCTTATAGATGCCAGCGATCAACTTAACAGATGTAGAATGCATAGGATATGGCATTTTACCAGGATGTTCAGACTGCTGATTACAATTGGAGCTTTAAAAAATAGTAATATAATGGTTTCTTCTATAAAGTAAATAAAGGAACCCTTAGGGGCCGTTCACACGGCTTATTTGGGCGCGGATTGGAGCCGTTCTGCGTGACGGATTTGCGCTGCAGTACGGCGCCAATCCGTCGCAGTAATTAAGGTAATCCACAGTTCTCATAGAGAACAGTGGATTCCGTCGCTCCTATACGCTCGGCGAATCCGCCGGGCGGGGAGAAACTGACATGCACCTTATGCAGGCGCAATACGCGCTGTCGATAATGCAAGTCTATGGGGCGGGTGGGCCGCACCTGCCCCTTATTCAAGCCGGAATTGCGAGCGCAATCCGGCTCGCAATTACGGCTTGAATAAGCCGTGTGAACCGGGGCTAAGGTTGACAGATCATAATTTCAGAATGTATCATTACCATAACTGCTGCCATCATTTTTTGATCTTGCAGCCACAATTTGACCCATCCTTATTAAACCTCTCCAGAATATCCAACGCTTACTGTGGGGGGTGGGGGGAAAGGGAGGAGAGGAAGGATTCAGACTACTAAAGCACATAGCACATAAGGTATAAAGAAAGGAAAAAAGCATATAGTGGGTTGTGGAAAAAATCTTGTGTACCGTATTCCATTATGAAATACTGGAGTCTTTATCATGTTCTCCAGGCAAGAAACTTTATCACAACTCATTGGATGCTGTTTCCCTTACTTTATACATTGACGATTAGTCTGGTGTGGAATCTGGAACTTGCATCAAAAATTTTGGTACTGCTGGGACCTCTACACTCACCGGCCACTTTATGTACACCTGTCCACTGTCGTGACACTTAATTTCTAATCAGCCAATCACATGGCGGGGAACTCAGTGCATTTGACATGTAACAGGTCAGACAACTCCTGCTTCAAACCGTGCATCAGATGGGAAAAAGTGATTTGAGTGCTTTTGAACGTCATGGTTGTTGGCCAGAAGGCTGTCTGAGTATTCAGAAACTCTGACTCCTGGGTTTTCACCACAACCACTCTAGGTTTACAGGAATGTCCAAAAAGAAAAAACATCCAGGAGCGGGAGCCTTGGGCGGAAATGCTTTTGATGCCAGAGTCAAAGAGAATGGCGACGGTTGAGCGATAGAAACAACAGTGACTCAATAGCACCTTCACCAAGGAGCAGAAAGCACTCTGAACGCACAAATACGGAACTTGAGGCAGATGGCTACCCAGAAGACACACCGGGTGCCACTCCTTTAGCTAAGAACAGGAAAGGTATCCAAAGAAAGCAAAAAAGGCATATATGGGTTGTGGAAAAAATCTTGTGTACCGTATTCCATTATGAAATACTGGAGTCTTTATCAGTTCTCCAGGCAAGAAACTTTATCACAACTCATTGGATGCTGTTTCCCTTACTTTATACATTGACGATTAGTCTGGGTGTGGGAATCTGGAAACCTTGCATCATAGAAATTTGTGGTTACTGCTGGGACCTTCTATTTTGTCTGCTGTACATAGGGTAGTCGGAGAAACTGGTAGCCATTTTACATACCTCTAGAAAAGTCTGGGAATGAGACAATCCATAGCTCTATGTGAACCAGAGGGCTGTATTAAACAAAGAAGCATAGATAGCCATGAGAGTATTTTTTTTTAAACAAAATAATATCCTGGTATATGCCAAAAGCTGATGTAAAATCATTTAAAGGCATAAAGTATAGTAGTTACAATTCTAATAATATAAAACAGTGCTTAAAGGGAATTTTGTTGCCAAATTTTTTTTTACTTATTAAATCAAGCCCCTGATTCATATTCTTTTCCTCTCAGTCGTTTTTATTTCCTGATAGTAGATTTCTCTATTCGGACCTCTATATATGACTATGGGGAAGACATTCTTGCTTGCACTGCTTTAACAGCAGTCAGAGAGATACTTTACAGCAGCTTCATGCACATAGGATTCTTAAGACAGATTCTGTCCCATAGATTTGTATAGGAGAGTTTTCACTGTGAAGGGAGGGGACAGGGAGAGCTGTGACATCTCCTCTTGTGATTGGTGGATTCTGTGTTATCTGTACACAATGGTGTTTTCTTTCAGTGTGACCCTGCTTTTACTGATAATGAGCAGACACTGCTGTAAAGCTCTCTAAACAGAGCAGGAAGTGTCAGACAATTATTAGGCTTAGTGGCCAAAGTGAAAACAACAGGACTTAAGAATTCTTAAAAAATACTGAAAGTGATATGGAAAATAAAAAAAACAACCAAAAATTTCCAAAAAATATGTTTAACATAGAAATGTGAGTTAAGCAATAAGTCATTTTTTGATGATACATTCCCTTTAAAAAGCTAATGGCATTTTTGTTCATAACACAGTCCAATACAGAGCTAGCCAAGACACATACCTCTATAAGCACTGTTGGCCACTGCTCTGTATCTGATCATCCCAGCCCAAGTGTGGATGTGTTACTTAGTGGGTCTTTTATCACAGGTGACCATAGATATAGATGACTGTATAGCTATACCATATGTGTAGATGAGCATAAAGGTTATCACTTTTAACACAATGGCAGGTACAGTACATGTATGATACTTAAATAAGTCTGTTTAAAATCACACATAAAAGACTTGTTATATTTCTGCAAGATCCTTAACTGTTATGTAGCATATATCAAGATTAAATAGATAAATTGATAGATAGTCCACACACATACGACCTAATTGGGAACAGTTATAAATGGAATGCTGTGCTATGCGAACGCATTGCAGACAATTAAAGAAGCAGAACCAAAGAAAAATTATGGATACAAATTGCATTAACCTTTTTAAAGAAACATTAGCGTTACCATCCCTTATAATTGTGCCAATTCATCAATCTGATGGCCATTGTTCGTGGAATCCACATTGGAGTGCCAGTAGAGATAATTAAACTTCTCTTACATACAAATTGTTCAATTTTAGTAGTGTTTTCTCTGCATGTGTAGGTTAAGAATCTAATGTGATATAAAAGAAATTAGGGCAAAAGTTTCCAAAAAAAACAGTTTGCTTCTAAAGCACATTCCTGTTGCCGAGCACACAGGAAATAAATTGTCTCAGTGAAACTCATGTATTATCTGCCTTTTGCAGACAACATTTTTGGACAGTGACAAATCATTCATGAATGGGTCACCATGCATTTTGTAACCATGATATGGAAAAACATCCAGACTTTCTTGAATTTATGCACAATATTTTCTTAGAACAACTAAATATACTCGTTTTAAAAATCTGCTAAAATGAGAACAGCTGCTGCAAACCAATATTATTTCAGTTATTACATTTACAAGTACAGGGGCCTTGTCGGCAGAGTTAAGGATATATTAAGATATCCTGGTTTGTTTTGATGCAAGCATTTTCAGGATTAACCTGTGAAAAGCTTTTGATGTACCTGAGTTATCACATCTGATGACACCTAACAGCATACACTTCTTTGTGCACTATTTTCTTAGTGTTACTTGGACCAATTAGAATTATCAGTGCACTGATATCACAGGTACATAGTGACGTACAGATGGAGCAGAGCTTAACTTTACAATTATTGCTCTATGATACGGTGGCATTGAACGTTAAGTCAACTTTTTCAATGCCTTTCCAGTTACATTTGTTGTGCTCTAAGATCTGGTAACACAGTGCAATAAGATGTGCTCACATGGTTTTTTGCTGTTCGTTGGTGGTGTCTGCTGGGGTACCATGATAAAAGATACCCTGACGGATATCAGGACCAAGCCGTTGTGGGCCAATAGAAATCAGTAGAAGTAATGTACTCCTAATTGTACTACATTTGCTCTATTTGCCAAATGTACAAACACATTTTCTGTGCAGGACACAAAAATCGTGGTCTACCACAACTTTGCATTATGTACTGTACATAAGTTATATACTGCCAGTCAAAATAGGACCATGTTTGTTCTGTTGAGCTCTATGGGCTCAGCGTGACTTCACTAGGGTTTCGGTCGAGGTATCTTTTTTCACAGCATTACTGACAGATAAAACAGATGGAGAGCATTACTCCATGTAAACGACCCCTGGATTATAAACTTTGCTATATTTGTAAAATCAAAACACCTATAAAAGTACCACCAAAGTATTGACATAAAATAACAGATCTTTATTATATGCTCATAAAGTATGCAATAAAAACAGCATACATAAGGGTAGCATAGAACTGTTTCTGAAAACCAAATGGTTGGGTATCAGTAAAGGATACAAATGACCCTCCAAGACCCCCCAAATTTTACACACTTCCCAACCAACACATCACAACGTTACAATACACATATAAATAAATATGCCATTAAATAACCCCAGTCTGATAAATCTGTCAATACAGCACAAAAGTAAACCCCAATAGGGCTGGTAGAAAAAAATGACAGAGAAAATATAGTGTAGTCATAATACAGACCGAGAGGGGGCCTGAATGCCCAACACACATTTCACTCTTGCTTCTTTAGGGGCAAATATAGTAGGCACGTGTCCCTCAGGTAATATCATACAAAGGTAAAAGATGTGGATGAATTAAAAGGTGCTGGTTAAATCGTAAATTAATTAATTTTATTTTCCTTGTTGAAATATGTAAGGCATAAGCCAATCTGCTATAATAGGGAATAATGTCCATTCTGATTTTAGGTGGTGATCAGACTAGATTAAAATTTAAAGAGGTTTTGTCCATTTGAGGTCAGATGGTAGCTCACTATGAGCCGGCCTCATTGAATGGGGAGAGAGCCATGACTGCGCAGTTCTTCCAGTTCTTTTGTATGGCTGTTATATTTATAGCCGAGAGAATGGGCTTGGTTATATTCGGAATTCTCATAGACATCAATGTGGAAGAGCTGCTGACTTGAGGCTTGCTACAAGTCGTCCTTACCACAGAAGATTATTGTGCTTCATGGCAAAACCCCTTTAAGCATAGATTCTGTACATGTACTTAAGGCCTGATGTTTTTCTGTTTCAAGAAAACATCTTGTAAGAAATATATGGTTTGAGAAAAAATATATTCCATTAATGACAAGATAACAAATCTATGATCACCATGAGTGGAGTGCGGTGAGACGACAGTCCTTATCACTATTAATGCATCTAGGTTCAATCAGAAATCTTATTACTTAAAACAGGACCTCACAACCTTCTTATAAAAGAAAACAGATTTATTTTACAATCCTCAAAGAAACATAACATAAGTTACAAAAACATAAAATACATAACAAAATATGCATTTACATTACCCCTATGAATGTATGTGTATGAAATGTGCTAGTGGGGTCCTCGTCCTTTATTCAGAGACCAGAGATAGGCCTCATGGCTCCCTTCACCACATGGCTTCTTTCCCTTTCTCAAAGGTCTGTTGGCTCCACCCTCGGGTCCACCCTTGGCTTCTCCACACCCCCACCTTCTATATATTTCTCCGTCTGGGTGTGACTCTAAATTGGCTGATGAATTGTTAGAATACCATTTGTGGAATACAGTTAAATACACCGAGCTCAGCCTCTTTTACACTCCACCTTCTGATTTCATTGGCTGATACAGTGCCTTGCGAAAGTATTCGGCCCCCTTGAACTTTTCAACCTTTTGCCAGATTTCAGGATTCAAGATATAAAATTTTAATTTTTTTTTGAAGAATCAACAACAAGTGGGACACAATTGTGAAGTGGAACGAAATTTATTGGATATTTTAAACTTTTGTAAAAAATAAAAAACTGAAAAGGGGGGCGTCAATATTATTCGGCCCCCTTAAGTTAATACTTTGTAGCACCACCTTTTGCTGCGATTACAGCTGCAAGTCGCTTGGGGTATGTCTCTATCAGTTTTGCTCATCAAGAGACTGAAATTCTTGCCCATTCTTCCTTGGAAAACAGCTGGAGCTCAGTGAGGTTGGATGGAGACTATTTGTGAACAGCCGTTTTCAGCTCTTTCCACAGATTCTCGATTGGATTCAGCTCTGGACTTTGACTTGGCCATTCTAACACCTGGATATGTTTATTTGTGAACCATTTCATTGTAGATTTTGCTTTATGTTTGGGATCATTGTCTAGTTGGAAGATCTCTGTCCCATTCTCAGGTCTTTTGCAGACTCCAACAGGTTTTCTTCCAGAATGGTCCTGTATTTGGCCTCATCCATCTTCCCATCAATTTTAACCATCTTCCCTGTCCCTGCTGAAGAAAAGCCCAAACCATGATGCTGCCACCACCATGTGTTGACAGTGGGGATGTTGTGTTCAGGGTGATGAGCTGTGTTGCTTTTACGCCAAACATATTGTTTTGCATTGTGGCCAAAAAAATCGATTTTGGTTTCATCTGACCAGAGCACCTTCTTCCATTTGTTTGGTGTCTCCCAGGTGGCTTGTGGCGAACGTTAAATGAGACTTTTTATGGATATCTTTGCGAAATGGCTTTCTTCTTACCACTCTTCCATAAAGAAAAAAAAAGATTTGCCATCTCACCACCTCCACTGGAACACAATGCCCGGATCCACTTGGTGTATCATCCAATGAAACGAAAAACGATCCAGCAATTCCAATATGTAGCAGTTAAAAAAATGCATGTTATGAGTAAGGGGAATCTGCTTTGCTGTCCCCAAAACGGGTCAGCTTGAGGGTTATCTTCACGGGCTGCTTGTCTACTATATGTGCCTATGCACCATGCATATATATTTTTTATGAAGATTAAAATACATTTTTGTGTTTTTAACTGCTACATATTGGAATTGCTGGATCGTTTTTCGTTTCAGTCTTCCATAAAGGCCAGATTTGTGCATTGTACGACTGATTGTTGTCCTATGGACAGACTCTCCCACCTCAGCTGTAGATCTCTGCAGTTCATCCAGAGTGATCATGGGCCTCTTGGCTGCATCTCTGATCAGTCTTCTCCTTGTTTGAGATGAAAGTTTAGAGGGACGGCCGGGTCTTGGTAGATTTGCAGTGGTCTGATACTCCTTCCATTTCAATATGATCGCTTACACAGTGCTCCTTGGGAAAGTTTAAAGTTTGGGAAATCTTTTTGTATCCAAAATTGGATTTTACCCCATAACGACCACGCACCGTCTTTTTAGCGTCGGCTGGTGCGGGTCATTCGTCTGCAGCAACGTCTTTTGGCGTCGCTGCAGACTTAGGGGCCTCCGCAACCCAATGCTTTAAACCTTTGATTGTGGCGGTGCGTTACCGCAGCGCAATCAGAGGGTTCCCCTGCTCTGCCGGGTGGTCGGAACACCTGGTGACCCGACAGAGCTCGGGGAACGGCTGCACAGTCAGCCCTGGGGACCTAGAGTGGCCTCAGAGCTGTATATGAAGCCAGTGACCAGGACACACTGTGTGCTGTCCAGATCACTGTCTGTGTCAAAGTGACACAGATAAGAATGTATTAGCATATATGAATATGCTAATACATTACTAAGTGTAAAAAAAAAAAAGTAAAACAGTTATCCCTTCATGGGATTAAAAAAAAAAAGTAAAAAATATAAAAAGTGTAAAAAAAAATGTAAAAAATAATAAAATAAAAATTAATTTTTAAGAAAAAATTATTGTGCATACATTACACACAAAAAAAACCTACACATATTAGGTATCCACACGACCGTAATAACCTGTAGAATTAATCAAAAAAGTTATTAAGTGTCGAATGTGAATGGTGTAAAAAAAAAATGTAAAAGAATTTTTAAAATCTGCAATAATTTATTTTTTTTCAAAAATGTATTTATTAACATTTCCAATTTTCCCAACAAATAGTCTCAACAGGGGAGTAGGAAGGAGGGAAAGGGAAGTGTCAAGGGAGGTGGGGAATAGAGGCGGTGGGAAGTGGGAGCGGGGAGCAGGGTGATTCAAATGACAATTCAATCCTAGTAATACTGTGAGGTCCATACAAGTTAAAATAGAAGAGCAAAGTCCAGTTGTGAACAGTTCCAACGTTCTCCATCAAGGGTGCTGGAGGAAGTCCTCAGGTAACAGAGCCAAATAAGTGCAAGGAGGCTTCTAACGCGGGTAGGTCATCCGATACTCAAAGTCCGAGGACATTGATCTGAAAGTCCTGGGCGCAAGCCCGAGCTATGGACTTGTATGGCTGGAGCCGGAAAGGTGGGGTATTTGCCAGCAACAACTTTAACAAACAATTAATAAACAGACAGTTAAAAGAAGTGGGGAGAGGCAGGGGGGTACACAGAAAGAAAAGGGGGGGGGGACGCGTCAAGCCTTAAATAATTACAAAGAGAACTTAAACTGTTCCCCCATAAAGTACAACTTGTCCCGAATAAAACGAGGCCTCATCCAACTGCTTCATTGAAAAAATAAAAAAGTTTCAACTGTTGAAACGCAAGGAGGCAAAAACTAAAAAAAATGATCTGGTCATTAACTACTTTTCAGGCCTGGGGCTTAAGGGGTTAAACTTCTCCACAACAGTATCACGGACCTGCCTGGTGTGTTCCTTGGTCTTCATGCTGCTCTCTGTGCTTTAAACAGAACCCTGAGACTATCATAGAGCAGGTGCATTTATACGGAGATTTGATTACACACAAGTGGATTATATTTATCATCATCAGTCATTTAGGACAACATTGGATCATTCAGAGATCCTCACTAAACTTGTGGAGTGAGTTTGCTGCACTGAAAGTAAAGGAGCCGAATAATATTGTATGCCCCACCTTTCAGTTTTTGGTTTTTTTTTTTGGGGGGGGGGGGGGTGTTTACAAAAGTTTAAAATATCCAATAAATTTTGTTCCACTTCACAATTTTGTCCCACTTGTTGATTCTTCACAAAAAAATTAAATTTTATATCTTTATGTTTGAAGCCTGAAATGTGGCAAAGGTTGAAAATTTTAAGAGGAATACTTTTGCAAGGCACTGTAACTCCCTAACTAGTTCTGACCAGCTTAAACCAGCCTACTAGCTTCCAAAATAGCAATGCAAGCATCTTTAAAAATAGCATTTGTACATGTGCGTGCAGTTGGTTATATTTTAACCCTGTATATTCAGCTTATTGACCATATACTATAATTATTGTACACCTACAGTATAACTGTCAAATAACCTTTTAACACATCTAAGCCTGTAGGTAAGTAGGTAGACCAGGGGTCTCAAGCTGTGGCCCTCCAGCTGTTGGGAAACTACAACTCCCATCATGCCCACTGTTACAGATTATATAAATGCATAATGGGAGTTGTAGTTTCCCAACAGCTGGAGGGCCGGAGTTTGAGAAAATAGAACATTTATTACTCAAAAAACAGAGAAACAAGGCTATACTCACAGCTCAAAGGTTGGGACTGAAACTGAACCCAGTAAAGAGGCAACACTGGCCCCTATGCTACTTGGGAAAGATAAACAGATGCAGCTGATTGCTGAGCAGTAGCTCACATACCCCACCTCTAGGGGAACGATTAGACTGCACATTGAATTGATACCTGTTCATACCAATATGCAGAAAAGCCACAGTATAATACATGGGGAGATTGAACAAATGCAAAAATACCGATAAGACAACCAGGTGAGGAAGGTGGTTGCTGGTATTATAATTGCATATAGATAAGGCGATACAAAATGGTGCCATTAAGGCAGATACGTGTGGTGCACCATGCTGGCTTACAGCCTATTACGCCACTACTATTCGATTGGGCGGCCCTTGTATGGCCTTGTTTCTCTGTTTTTTGAGAAATGCCACAAAAACACAACATGTGAATCCAGCAGTGCAGATACCATTCCATTCCCTAGTACAGAGCACTGTTGCCTCCATTACAGACTCCATTGGGTTTTGTACATATAGAGATATTCTCCTACTAAAACCTGTACATAAGGAGTAAGATGCAGTATTTTATCCTGACAGAGTTGTATATAATTAAACAAGAGGGATATGACAGTACAATAGAAGAGCCCCATGTACTTAAACAAGAGCCCTACTACAGTAAACTTTCATGTTGAGCTGAGGCCTGAATAATTTTCGCGACTCCAAATATGTAGGGCTGTTTCAGATAATAAGAGAAAAGCCCTAAGGCTACACTGCTACATGAAGTTGTGCACAAGCCACAAAATTATCAGGGTTAAGACTTAAATTATACTAGCTGTGATGTTTGCCAAAGTCTTATTGGGAACAATTGAAGTCACATTGCACTGCTAGTTTTAACATGTTTTTTTGCTTCATTAAGAATTCATGTTGTTGGCTTTGTTTAAGTATATATGTATGCAGCCTTACTTCACACAGTTTAAAAAAGGGAAAATATTTGACTTTGTGGATTTTTTGAACTGAACAAAAAATGCAATCATGAAACTTTTGAATTCTCATTTTCTTGTTAGTATATTACTTTATGGATGAAACTGTCACGGCACAAAAATGATAAACATTACATGCATAAGGAGGCAATAAGTCACAACTGACATTGCAGCACATCAAAGTGCAGTGCATAGCAGACTATTAAAGCACGGAAAATATATTCCTCACTCAGAACTCAATAACACAAATTCATTTATTTACTTCTTGCAAAAGAGAATGTCTTATGTAAATAACTAATAATTTGCTAAAGCTAGTATCCAATTTAGGACCGTCAATATAAGACTGTTCACCCAGCCCTCATTTTGGCAGATTGCATTTAGTGGTGCATTGCTTTGTATCAGCTGTGTCACCTATCATCGACTGACTGTGATGTAAAAAAAAAGTCATTTAGCTGCTCTTGTAATTTCCTGCAGCGGCAAAAGGTACTGAAGAGCTGCCGTGTGTTATTACAGCCTTATGGTGTTTATCACTTTGACTAGTCATTAATGTAAGTTTAGCTGCAGTGTGTATGTCACAAGGTGGTGTGTTGTACTGGGTGCCTAGGTCCCAACAGTGGAAGTGATTCCAGGTGCCCACACTAACCACTGACAAGTCATACTAGGGATTGATTAAGGATTACACATCCTAGATATTAAAGGCCTATGCACAGAATACGCCATAAACAGAAAGCAGAGATTCACTGACCTTTATTCATCAGTTCCCAGTCACCACCTTTTAAATGCACCTACTCTTGCCTGTAGTTTGG
This sequence comes from Phyllomedusa bahiana, assembly GCA_025379985.1. Classification (NCBI taxonomy): domain Eukaryota; kingdom Metazoa; phylum Chordata; class Amphibia; order Anura; family Hylidae; genus Phyllomedusa; species Phyllomedusa bahiana. The sequence goes on from JAODAL010003457.1 coordinate 111,038, forward strand.
TTTCCATTAAGGGGATTTCCAGAATGCTGTAGCCTGGAACTGGCAAAGAGATTAATGGCCTTGTGTTCTCCATTTGAGGGTCCCAGAAGTTGCATGAAAAGGGGTTTTCCCACTACAAAGATTAGCTTTCAACATGAAGGGACATACAGTCATATGAAAAAGTTTGGGCACCCCTATTAATCTTAATCATTTTTAGTTCTAAATATTCGGGTGTTTGCAACCACCATTTCAATTTGATATATCTAATAACTGATGGACACAGTAATATTTCCGGATTGAAATTAGGTTTATTGTACTAACACAAAATGTGCAATATGCATTAAACCAAATTTTGACTGGTGCAAAAATTTGGGTACCCTTATCATTTTATTGATTTGAATACTTCTAAATACTTTTTACTGACTTTCTGAAGCACAACATTGGTTTTGTAACCTCACTGAGCTTTGATCTTCATAGCCAGGTGTATCCAATGATGAGAAAAGGTATTTAAGGTGGCCAATTGCAAGTTGTTCTCCTATTTGAATCTCCTGTGAAGAGTGGCATCATGGGCTCCTCAAAACAACTCTCAAATGATCTGAAAACAAAGATTGTTCAACATAGTTGTTCAGGGGAAGGATGCAAAAGTTGTCTCAGAGATTTAACCTGTCAGTTTCCACTGTGAGGAACATAGTAAGGAAATGGAAGACCACAGGGACAGTTCTTGTTAAGCCCAGAAGTGGCAGGCCAAGAAAAATATCAGAAAGGCAGAGAAGAAGAATGGTGAGAACAGTCAAGGACAATCCACAGACCACCTCCAAAGAGCTGCAGCATCATCTTGCTGCAGATGGTGTCACTGTGCATCGGTCAACAATACAGCACACTTTGCACAAGGAGAAGCTGTATGGGAGAGTGATGCGAAAGAAGCCGTTTCTGATAGCACGCCACAAACAGAGGTATGCCTGAGGTATGCAAAAGCACATTTGGACAAGCCAGCTTCATTTTGGAAGAAGGTCCTGTGGACTGATGAAACAAAGATTGAGTTGTTTGGTCATACAAAAGGGCGTTATGCATGGCGTCCCAAAAACACAGCATTCCAAGAAAAACACTTGCTACCCACTGTAAAATTTGGTGGAGGTTCCATCATGCTTTGGGGCTGTGTGGCCAATGCTGGCACCGGGAATCTTGTTAAAGTTGAGGGTCGCATGGATTCAACTGAGTATAAGCAGATTCTTCAGAATAATGTACAAGAATCAGTGATGAATTTGAAGTTACGCCGGGGATGGATATTTCAGAAAGACAATGATCCCAAACACAGCTCCAAATCTACTCAGGCATTCATGCAGAGGAACAATTACAATGTTCTGGAAAGGCCATCCCAGTCCCCAGACCTGAATATCATTGAACATCTGTGGGATTCTTTGAAGCGGGCTGTCCGTGCTCGGCGACCATCAAACTTAACTGAACTTGAATTGTTTTGTAAAGAGGAATGGTCAAAAATACCTTCATCCAGGATCCAGGAACTGATTAAAAGCTACAGGAAGCGACTAGAGGCTGTTATTTTTGCAAAAGGAGGATCTACTAAATATTAATGTCACTTTTCTGTTGGGGTGCCCATACTTTTGCACCAGTCAAAATTTGGTTTAATGCATATTGGACATTTTGTGTTAGTACAATAAACCTCATTTCAATCCAGAAATAATACTGTGTCCATCAGTTATTAGATATATCAAATTGAAATGGCTGTTGCAAACACCCAAATATTTAGAACTAAAAATGATTAAGATTAATAGGGGTGCCCAAAGTTTTTCATATGACTGTAAATACATTGGTCAATAGATTTTACTATAGTCATGAGAAGAGACATTTGATGTGCTCCGAGTGCACACAGGTTTCTATGGTTCCCTTGTTCTCTGACCATAACTCTGTTATCTGATTACAGCAGAGATCTTAGAGTAGGCAGTGAGGTCACCTCATGGATGGACTGGAGCAAAATAATGCTCTCTAAAAAGATTACTGATAAGCCATTGTTTTCAGTCCTTACTGAAGAGATAACATCTCCTGGACTTGGCAGTGTAATGGCTCAGCTTCTTACAGAGAAACTAGATATGCTAATTACTGCTATAAAAACACCCATAGCCTGAGGAGACAGAGTGAGTATAAAACTGCTTGTAAGTCAGTAAAACAGCCTAGTGAGAAAAACTCTTATCTTTTCAGCAATATCTCTTTTGGAAGGTATCTTGTGGATTATAATCTGTTGTTCCCACTGTTGGAAAAAATATACGCAGCAGGTCTTAAAGGTTTGCCTTTGTTAGGACATAATGATATTTGTAGTTCCTTTTAATGTGGAAGGTAATGACAGGAATGCAGGATGTGGGCAGACTGTATCTATGGGCTCACATAGACATCAGTTGAAAGGTTATGGGGGGGGCACTTGGTGAGGTTGAGGAGGTGGGGCCCATGCCAGGAGGATACTACGAATGGAGTCTGTAGGTTGTATATATTAGTTAGATAAGGCATGCTCCCTCTTGGTTCAGTTTCCCACTGGGAGATTCACCTGATCACCAGTAGGTCAGTCAGAGCCTGTGTGTTTGAGGACTGATTCACAAAGTTGACTCACAGGTGTTGCTAGATTTCCTTATATTTGACTTAGATGTGCATGAAGTTGTGTAGAGTACATTATTGTGTAAAAATATGATTCAGTTACTGCTAGTTCTGTTTAATGGGCCTCCCATAAGAAGAAACTACAATATAATAAAGCTGAACATTATATCCTTATGTGCTTGCAAAACATTCAAGCTATCTATGTTTCATTTCTGTACCATTAAGCTGCAAGAACATTAGGTGCATATGTGCTCCATGAGGGCACTCAAATTCTTACCTAATACTCAGAAAGCCATTTTATAGGCCATGCTTTCTGCACAGAGGGATTGTGATGCTGAAAGAAGGAAGCTGTGTTTCCTTACAATCGATGGAGCCCTTCATTGCATAATAAATTGTATTCTGTTATTCCAAACAGCACAAAATAATTTTGCAGTATTTAGCTAATAGTAAAAAAACACAACAGACTTATAAATAGGAGTGTCATGTATTCATGAGGGAAGCACTTACTCCACCTCTCAGCAGTGACTTATAGCTGCCCTTTATACATTACATGTAAATACACTGCAACCCATCAACAGTAATCTGATCCTGCAGTCATAATCCTTTCCATCTACCACTGTACTATCAGTTACATGCATTTGCGAGGTTAGGGAGTACAAAAGGGTAATGTTTCTTATCAAGGAGAGGCACCATGAAGGTGTGTAGAAACTTACAGACCATGAACACTCCACAAAAATTTTAATGAAATCAGATAAGCTCAAGCAAAAAGAGATAGGACTCTGTGCATCCTATTAGTCATAGACTTCCTCAAGCCATATCTGATTTACTGAGCCTTCAGACATGTTTAAGAGAATAAATAGCCAGCCTGTACTTTACTCTGCACTTATGAATGGCAGAGACCCTGAAACAGCTGTATGTATTAGTAGTTAATAAGGACAGGGTTAAAAGAATGAAAACCAAAAAGACTCTAAAATGCATTCTAACCAATGCTAGGAGTCTCACCAACAAAATAAATGAACTGAATTATTAAAGTCCGAAACAAAATATGACATCCTCAGACAAATAGATGAGGCGGCTAATCAGAATAAGACTGCTATGGGCGACTTCAACTACCTAGAAATAAATTGGGAAACTGAAACCCATGGCTCTTATAAAGGAAACAGGTTTTTGTCAATAACTTTTGGACTTAATATTGACTATCATGCCTGACAGAGTAACAAAGGTTGAGGTTGGGGGGCACCTAGGAAATAACCACAGTATAATAATTTTCCATTATCCTTCAATGAAGTATTTTGTCAAGAAGCCACAAAAACATTGAATTTCAGGAAGGCTAATTTCAGTCTGCTTAGGTATGCCCTTAACAGCATTGACTGGGACAAGGTTTTCAAAAATAACAGATAATAAATGGGAGATTTTTAAAAACATCTTAAGCGCTCACCATGAGAGGTACCTACCTTATGGAAATCAAATGATTAGAGACAGGAAAAAATATAAGTTGATCAACAGAGATGTAAAAGAGGCAATAAGTTCCTAAAAGAAAGCATTTAAACAAAGGGGAACTGAAGAGGCACTAAAAAGCTATAAGGAAAAAAATAAATAGCATGTATAAATATGTAAAAATATATAAATAGCAAAAAGATTAAAACTAAAAGTGTTGGCCCTTTGAAAAGTAGTGAGGGAGGTATTGTAGAGGGTGATGAGAAGAAAGAAAACCTATTAAACAATTTTTTCTCCATCGTATTAAATGAGGAAAAGGACATTCCTGTTAATGGGTAGAGGGATAAGGTAAACTGCACCTCAAATGTTTCTTGTCTAACCCATGAAGAAGTGCAGCTTCACCTTAAGAAAATTAAAATAGACAAATCACCAGGTCCAGATGGCATACTCCCTGTGTCCTAAGGGAATTAAGTAATGTCATAGACAGACCCCTGTTTTTAATAATTATTGACTGTATAGTGATTGGGTATGTACCAAAGGATTGGTGCATAGCAAATGTGGTTCCAACAGTCAAAAAGGGGTCAAAAAGTGATCTTGGAAACTACAGGCTGGTAAGTTTAACCTCTGTAGTAGCTAAGATGTTTGAAGGATTTCTAAGAGATGCTATCCCAGAGTATCTCAGTGAAAATAAAGGTATAATGTAGTTCCAGCATGGGTTCATGAAGGATCGGTCCTATAAAACTAATCTCAGCTTCTATGAGGAGGTTAGTTTTAGACTGGATCGGGTTGAGGTATTGGATGTCATATCTAGATTTCTCTAAAGCATTTGATACTGTGCCATATAAAAGGTAAAATGAGAATGCTTGGACTGGGGGAAAATGTTTGCAAGTGGGAAAATAACTGGCTCAGTGATAGAAAAACAAAGGGTAGTGATTAATGGTACATACACAGACTGGATCCCTGTTACTAGCGGGGTACCACAAGGGTCAGTATTGGGTCCTATTCTTTTTAATATATTCATTATGACCTTACAGAAGGATTTACAGTAGAATATCTTTGCAGATAATGCTAAACTGTGTAAAATAATCAACACAATAGAGGATAATGTTATATAACAATGGGATCTGGATAAGTTAAAGGCTTGAGCGGAGAAGTGGCAGATGAGGTTTAACATGGATAAATGCAAATTTATGCACATGGGAACGAAATATCCATTCCATGATTACTTGTTAAATGGAAAAATTCTAGGTAAATAGGGACATGGAGAAGGGTTTGGGAATCCTAGTAGACAATAAACTTAATTGTAGCAGCCAGTGTCAGGCAGCAGCTGCCAAGACAAATAAGATCATGGGATGTACTGAAAGGAGCACAGATGGACATGATGAGAACATTATTCTCCCATTATACAAATCATTGGTTAGATCAAACATGGAATATTGTGTACAGTTTTGGGCACCAGTAAACAAGAAAGACATTGTAGAGCTTGAACAGGATCAAAGGAGGGCAACAAAAATTACAAAAGGACAGCGCACTCTACAATACCCAGAAAGATTAGCAAGATTAGGGTTATTTAGTTTAGAGAAAAGATGGCTTTGAGGTGATCTTATAAATAAACATAAATATATCAAAGGTCAATATAGAGATGTCTCCCAAGATCTATTTATACCCAGGATTGTATCTAGAACAAGAGGGCATCCTCTACATCTAGGGATTCTTTACTGTAAGAGCAGTGAGACTGTGGAACTCTCTACCAGAGGAACTTGTCATGGTGAATTCACAAACAGAGTTCAAAAAGGGTCTGGATGCATCTCCAGATGTAATAATGTAATAAGTTATAGTGTCTAGGATTCTGGAGAAGGGTCGTTGATCCAGGGATTTATTCCGATTGCCAGATTGGAGTTAGGAAGAAATTTTTTCCCGTAATATGAGGATAATTGGCTTCTACCTCATGGGGGCTTTTGCCTTCCTCTGGATCACCACTATAGGGCAATAGACTGAACTGGATGGGCGTCTGTCTTTTTTCAGCCTTACAAACTATGTAACTGTGTAACTAGATGATTACTGGCTTGGTTTTATTCTCCTAATCTTGCCTGCCCCATTGTTTTTATTATGTCCGTTACCATGGTGACACATTGTTCTCATTAGGATCTGTAGAGACAAACCAATTGGACACTTTTAGTTAAGATATACCATTTATATGCCATTTTCTATTACAAATTATATATAAAAAAGTCTAGGCCCAGACCACTTTTCTGAAAATGACAGGAGGTGTAAAAAAACTGGTAGTTCACAAATATTTGGGCAGCTAAGGCGAAGCAAAAATTTGTGGCGTTTGTATCCCATAGAAATGGTGTATGTTATCTAATAACTTTCCTCCACATTGAGTGCCGTTAACAGTAGCCATTATACTCTAGTGGACCTATTACATGCGGGAGCTGAAAATGTATTTGTCTTCATTCCTCTCCATTGTCCTATCAGACTGTACAAAGGACAACACCTTTGCATATGCTGGAATTAGTTCAGAAAAATAAGTCCTATCTGGAAGCCAACTGATTATTACATTTTAGGATAGGCTTACATGATGGATTTTTGAATCAGAAAACTCTTTTGTGGATTTGAAATAAAAACTGGAACAGCTATTTGAGGCACTCTCTCTGGTTTCTGCCCTGGGTTTGCAGTTTCATAATTCACAGATTCAGTTATTGGTTAGCCCTATTTAAGGGCTCTTACCCTGCCGTGGGTAACTGACACAACTTTATGCAGATTCCATGTTGAGAATTGGCATTAAAGTGGTTGTCTCAATATAAGGATTGCTTTTTATGTTAAAGATCTTGCAAAAAACAAGTCACTTTACAATATATGTGCATTAACAGTATCCTACCTATTCTGAGATTTCCCCTCTTGTATGGGCTGCATCAGCTCCTTAGTTCGCTATAGCTACAGACCTGTTTGATGTCTCCTGATAGGCTGTCAGCACTGGTCGCTATTGCTACAAACCTGGCTTCTACTGCAGCTAGTAGAAGCCAGTAAACACGCCCCTGAATTTAAAGTGAAACCAAGAAAACAGGATTGAGGTAAGATGAATCAATGTAGTGAGACAAACCCTTTAACTTTATTTTATGAACTACAGTGCAGCTTCCTAAAATTAGGGATGCATTTTTTATCACAGATTCTGGTGTCTAATCTGCATGATTTTTTTGTTACAACACCAAACAAAAAAACATTAACCGAAATAAAAATTACAAAATATATTTTATTAAACAATACATTAATATGTAAAGCAAATACAATTACCCCCACAGTGTGTAAGTAAAGCAAGTAAGCATAAATTTCAACTAACAAATAAAGGAACAAAAATTATATAGCATTACATAATGGGTGAATACTGACCAGCATGGGTACGCCCACAAGGGTACACCCAATGCGCGTTTCACTGAAGCTTTGTCAGGGGTTAACCAATTTTGGTGTAAATGTTCTATGGGCTCTGTTTACATGGCATATAGCTAACCGTAGAACCCTGAAATATGCTACATGGTGCTTCTCCATAATAAAGTACAAATCCCCTTTAGAACTGCATTTTGAGCCTCTCACCTAGCCAACTCTGCACTGATGAAGAACAAACGCCCCGAAAAAGATGTCTGCAGGTGAGTATCTGGTTTGGATGCACTTTAAGTCACGTCGTAAAGTTCAGTGATTGGATATCACACAAATGATGCTACGTCTATTTGAATATTCATGTAGATGTATACATATATCATCTACTGACTTCCATTGTAAAAAAAAAATACCAAGATTGAGGGATCCCTTTGCATTGAAAAGGATCAACTACATGTTTTGATACAGGGAAAAAAGGTATGGTGACACATACTGTCCAATATAGGTCTATTTCACTGTAAGTGTGGCCTATGTAGAAGCTTGATGTACAGTCAGGATATTTTCTAGCATATATGTAAGCATATACTATACATGTAGTGTGAACATGGCCTTTTGTGTCATCAGTCCTATTTGCGGTTTCCATTCTTCACCATGCACTTTATAGGGAAAAGTACTAAATATCTTTTTTCGATACATGGAAAAAATGTATGGTGACACATCCTGTCCTATATAGGTCTATTTCACTGTATGTGTGGCCTTGATGTACAGTCAGGATATTTCCCATCATATATGTAAGCATACACCATACATGTAGTGTGAACATGGCCTTATGTGTCATCAGTCCTATTTGCTGTTTCCATTCTCCACCATGCACTTTATAGGGAAAAGTACAGCGTAAAGTTTTGTTGTGTCATCAATTCCACTGTGCATCACAGAATCCTGCTGAATAAGTGATCTCGGGATACGCCTTGTAAAAAGGCATCATTTTTAAACTTTCTGAAGTAAATTCCAATTTCTAGACCATCTTTCTTCTTTGTGACAACTCACATGATGAATACTGTCACGCTTTGATTAAAAAATTGGAGGCCTTGGAAAAAAAAATGCAAGGGGAAGGATTGACTTTAGTGAATTGAACATTGCTTCTCTTAGATTTTTCATCTAAAATTCATTTAGAAGAGAGAATGGATATTCCATCAGACGTGGATTTGACATTCCATCACATTATACAATAAACAGTGTAAACAGGACTTTAGAAATAAGGGAGCTGGGGAGAGCTAAGACAGTAGCCGCTGCAAGGCACTGGTTATCTCATTTAGGCAGATATTAAATGTGGGTGCCAGTGGTATGATACTCAGCTGCTTCCCACTTTGTGAATAAATTGTTTAGAAGGAGCCTTTTGACTACCAGATGTGACCTAGATTTTAATTTCCAGAGGCAAAAATAGGCTATTGTACTGAAAAACAATTGCTGGGGAAATGCATGGTAAATGAGCTTATCACATATTTCCAGGTGTTTCAGCTAATATGTAATAGAATTACAGCTTCACTTATGAGAAATAATTAAGGAAAAGCGTCCAGCAAATCACGTAGGAGGATGGCTAGACACTTGTGGTGTTAATGTGGTGTATTTGTCAGTAACAAGGAAGCATGAGATGTAATGAAATGCATGAGATGATGTTAAGTTTGTGCTTGGCTCTTTGTGACTTGCAGACGGAGGGTATGCAGTCCTTCCAATGCCTGGTGCACTTCTTTCAAAAGAGATCAAGACGTCTAGTGGAATAAATCACAAGACCTTTATGCTTTTGTAATAGGGACACAGACTCTCTTGAAGTGGAAGGCAAGCATCCATTCATTTTTCCTTGTACTGATGCTTTTAGCCACAATCTGGAAAAACACTGATAAGGTTCTGGCCAACAATGAATGTAGTCCCCTTCAGGTTAGGTGGGCAACTTACCAACCTGTAGGAAGGCTATCAGTTTTTTTATTAGATCGTTTAGAGAAGTGTCTCACAGTAGGACATCATAGAGTTTGTCACCCGCTCAGGATCCTCCTCAGCAGAGAACAGAGCCTCGTAGGACCCTTGCTAAAGCATTGCACTGGGCCCTGCAATAAAAATGAGAAATATCAATAAAATAAAGTGATTTTTATTGATAGGTCCAACAAAATAAGTGTTTTTACATGAAAAAAAATGCTGTACAGCAAAATTAGACATTTGCAATATTTGACAAACATTTACAATGATTTCGGAAAGGGAGTATGAAGCAGGCTCTTCTACTGATCCCACTTAATACGCCGGGATCAGAGATGACTTCAATATCAGTCTTTGATCCCCAAAATGTCACCATAAATGTGACCACTGCATTTAAAGGATTGAAAAACAGTGCTTTAAACTCACAACCCCAATTGTCGTCTTGATGAAGGTTACCTGGGTGCAATAGGGGAGTCATTATTATACAACGTTCTGCAATATATTACTATTACAGAATAGTATACAATAATTGTACCCACTACTGATCAAGTACCCTAGGGAAACTAAAAGTACAGAGAAAGTAAAAAAGAAATCTTTCTTACTGCTAAACTTTAACTCTTTACAGCTCTTTAGCCTTCTGCCTGGTTGTTAAAACCCTCCATCACCAATGACCCTCTAACAGGCTTAGCTTGAAATAGAGCTGAAATGTCAGTCAATACTGTAGAAATGTCCACAGCCTGAACTGGATGTTGGAGCCTGAAGCCGGCTGTGAAGAGCAGGCTTTGTTAAATGGCCAGATGGGAAAAGCCATTTAATATACAATTATGTAATCAAACTAGAACTAGCTTTTGACACTTAATGGGCCAATTTGTACTTTGTTTTATATTGTATGTTTGCCATTTATCATATACAACGCTACATAGGATGTCATTGGTAGAAAGGCGATATATGTTGTTTGCTTTGGTATAATCTGTGTTATTAGAAATTGCATTTTATCTATAAGACATTTTAGATAACAATAATCATATCTGTAAGAAAGACATCTTGTGACCTCCCTTATGTTGTGCTGGTAGTTCCTCATTTACATTAGCACTAGCAGGTTGGCTGATTCAGCAGGTATTTTACTGGTTCAGTAAAGAATCAATAGATAAAAGTGTAAATGTGGTCCTTTTTTATCAACCTTGTCACTTTATATGTCCACATGCAGGATACATTACAAGAGATCTGTCAATGTATTCCCAAAACTAAGGGGTCATCTGCCTTAGGGGGATTCCTGCATTTCAGAATATTCTGCCCAATGTATCCATATCTCTTATCCTGGTCGACATTGCTATTTCTTTTGAATATTCCAATAATGTAAGATGTCTTCATATGAGATTTTTTCAATCCAAAGCTTCCAGCAGTGTTCATGTGGAACTGATAACTAGAGATTTTCCTTTTTCTTCAATTACAGAATTATGGTTCTTTAATAGGATTAGTGAAATTCACTGATACTTCAACTATGCAGATAAATATACATGCTATCTTATGCTTCATAGCCACCAGCATGAGGAAGGCTATCTATCTTCATATCTGTTCTATTATATTGTATTATAATCTATTTTCCTTCTCCTATACGACTCACTAAACAATTGTTTTCTTTCTTTTTAAATACATGATCCACTTAGGTTCTGCAACTCGTAAACCAGATCCAGAACCTGAAAAGCAGTCAGATCACACCGTGAAAATTGCTGGAGTCATTGCGGGAATTCTTCTCTTTGTTATCATCTTCCTGGGCATTGTCTTGGTGATGAAGAAAAGGTGGGTGATTTACTAATTTATTCATATGACATTGACTTATGAACTGATAAAGAATAAAACATGGGCAAATGATGCTAACAAATTCTTACTTGGGGGTCAGAAGCTGCTTATTAATTACCCGTATTTTGGCTCGTTCAGTTGCTTATAATGCAAAATACCTGCCGCTTACACCCACATGAAATTTTACACAACGTGGCTTTGCCTCAGTGACGCTATGCTTTAATTGCCTTAAGAATATATGTACTCTATTTAAGCACATGTATTGTTGTAAGATACAAACAGGAGGAAGAGACTAGAGCAAAAACTTCAGAATTATAATTATTCTCAAATCTACAGTATAGTACATAACTCTTTAGTTATTAGGTCACTCTCCATGGTTTTTTTTTTGTTTGACCTTGGGTCACTTGCAGTCTATTTATTTCTGTGCCTTACAAGTGAATGTCTCTATAGGTCTTAGGCTGGGTTCACACTTGTGTCAGAGGTTCTGTTCGGAACCTCTGCCGCAAGTTCCATCGAGTATTGCACAATTTCTTTTCCAGTAAAACAACAGCCAACGGACCACATGGTATTCAATGGGGTACATAGCGCGCTGTTGGTATCCTTTGCGATCCACTTTTGAGACCTCTGATGCATGTGTGAACTTACCTTTAGGAATAAGGCTATGTTCACACGATGTACTGCGGTGCGTACAGTACACGCCGCAGTACATCGTGTCTTTGGGGAGCACGCGCAAATACTCGCGTACCCTCGCGGGGGGGGGGGGGGTGGCATGCCACTTATCTCCCCGCGTGTACAATACGACTGTATTGTACGAGAGGGGAGATGAGGCGTAATCCATAGTTCTCTATGAGAACTATGTATTACCGTAATTTCGGCCGAAATTCCCCCGTGTGAACATAGCATTAAGGTGAATAGCCTCCCCTCTTTAAGAGACCACGAAGAGTCAGGGCATCTTCATACAGAACCTTATCTTTGTATAATGTTACTATTGAGCTGTCATTTAAGGAGAACTCTGACCAGAACTGATGCTTCCCTTGTTATGTTCTACTATGGAATTTCATCATTCTTTCACCTGTCCTTTTTCTTGCTTCTTCTATCATTAAATATCACACTGGAGCTGTTGCCTAGCAATGGTGTAAATGTGGCTTCGTTAACACACTTTTTCCACTTAAGTCTATAATAAAGACCTAATTTAAATAATCTACTATAGTCTGATTATAAATTCCCTTTAAAACATAATTCCATCACCAGTCTGCGTTTCATCTCCTAATTCCACGTTCAGATCCTCACAACTTATCCAAGGGATGGGAGCCATTTTTTCATAACATTTCTGGAGCCTAATATCCGTTTGGCTCCTAGATAGTGTTGTGCTTTAGATTCTGCTGAAATTGATCCTGAACCAAAGTACTTAGGTTTGAGTTGGCCTCAATTGATATTTGACGGAACTAACCCCCCCAAAAATGTACCCTAACTCTTAGTTAGGGTTGATTTCAGATTTTTCAGGATAAACTTTTTTGTCCAGCAACTCAATACTTATGTTGCATCCTAGATTTCAGTATGACATCCCATAAACCTCATGCCCAATGTGACTTCTGGCAAGTGTTTTGTTAACCAGAAGTAACAGAAAGTGACAACGGATGGGATGGCGGATCGAAAGTTAGTCTGCGTGTCATGTCGGCAGACCAATAATTTCTAAAATCCCATTAAAAAAACTTATCCCCAGCTTAGGGTTAATGATATGGTTTTATGGGGAATAGGGAAGAGAAAAATTCTGATTTGGGACATACTGACCCAGACAGGTCCAGATTCAAGCAACTCGGCTCCTAGGCCCCTATTTACATAATTGTACTTGACCGGGACAAATCATTCTGTCAGGAGATGAGCCTCCATGGGAACAGAGACAAGAAGTGATTGAAAGATTTCATACATGTAGACAGGACAGCATAATGGGACATCGCACAAGAGAGTCAATGCAAACATGTCATATAACATGTTACATCTGACTCATGTTGTTTAGTCACTGAGCTTGAGTTTGATCATTTTCTAAATAAAACATGAAATTTTTGTGCGTAGAGGTCTAAAAAAGACAATGTATCCTTAGGCTGCAAAAGTGAACCAAGCAACCCATGGTGCTAGTAGGTACATAATTAAACCATTCAAATGGACTGGACACTTTTGCTGATCTTTTAGGGTTAATCTGTTCTATAAAATTAAAAGTTAACAAGGATAGTTTTATGTTGGTTCACTTAGCGATCTGTACAGGGTAGGTTTTCAGTCTCTGACAACACTGTACACAACAATATTTCTGTTCTGTTCATTGACACCAAGCAGAGAGCTTGAAAATGTTAAGGAAATGAAAGAATAATTATTGTACAAAATTGCATAAACGTTTTTGTAACACATGAAATAAGTGCCATGTACTTGAAACGCTTTTGAAAGAGGACCTGTGGCCATGATTGACATGTCTTTTTTTAGTAATTATCAATTCAGAGGTATCTTCTTTGGGTTGAGCTGTTCCTCTGTTATTCCTTCTAGAAACATATTACTGAATCAGTCAGATGGATGTTACCACTACAGTTATTTAAGTGGGGTGTCACTGCACACAGTGATTCTGTCTGCACTGATTGGACAATGCCACACGCTGCAGGGACAATCCCTTTCCCCCACACACCATTGGTGACACCCAGATGACTGATTAGTAAACAATTTATAGAAGGCATAATTGGGGAACCACACCCTAGAGATCTAAAGAAAGTGGCTCTAAAATTGATATGTCATAAGGGAACACTAGCATTTACTAAAACGGTCATGTCAGATACAGCCACAAGTCTTTTTTTAGTAGACTAATGCAGTACCCTGACATATTCTTCTTCCTTTTGTGACTACTCAGAAATCCATCTTGATTGAACTGCAATCATGTGATAATGTTCCAATTCAGATTTGCATCTACAGTTGATTATCTTTGGACAAGGCTTTAGAAGTCCAAATGTGCCACAATGTAAATGTATCACCTATCCACAGGATAATGTCTGATCACTTGGATTGCCACCACTAACACAGGTACTCTACATCCCCTGTAGATACCGCCATTCAAAGTCTATGGGACTAACGGAGATAGCCAAGCACTGTAGTTGACTATCTCCTCGCACAGTACGAATTATGGACAAGGGATTTGGGGTCCCTGTTTTAGCAATTGGTGGTAGTAGTATCAATGAGACATTGATGATACATGTCTATTGTGGCACTACACCTTCAAGACTAAAGTTATACATTATGTATTCAATGTAAGAAAGAAGTTGAGAGGCAGTTTGATTTCTATAAATGCATTTTAAAGAAAGGTGTAAACAGATGTAGTGGTGCTAGAGAGAGTGCAAAGAGGGGCAACCAAACTTATAAGGGAATGGAGCATCTTCGTTGTGAGGAGAGGTTAGTAGAATTGAACTTATTTAGTCTTGAGAAAAGACGGCTTCGGGGGGGGGGGGACGACATGATTAATTTATATAAATATATAAATTGTACCTACAAAAAGTATGGGGAAAAATTATTTCATGTAAAGCCCCCTCAAAAGACAAGGTGACATTGCCTTCGGCTAGAGAGAAAAGGATTCAATCTCCAGAGGAGAAAAGTGTTCTTCATTGTAAGAAATGTAAATCTGTGGAATAGCCTGCCTGAGGAGCTGGTCACAGCAGGAACAGTTGGAAGTTTCAAGAAAGGCTTAGATAACTACCTGAAACTAAAGAATATTAATGCGTACATAACCATGTAAAATTTTGGATCCTGGCTGGGGGCGGCTTTGGGGTCAGAGATGGGGTCTTCCCTCGAGCAGATTGGTTCTTACATGGTGGGTTTCAGGGCATTAACCAGTGGGGAGGCTGGGCTTAAAATCCTTGTCTCCCTCCCTTCACCCACTTTTTCCCCACCCTTGGTTGAACTTGGTTGGACACGTGTCTTTTTTCAACCGTACTATGTAACTTCTCCAATAACTAAGCCTGCATTGTGCTGATTAATATTTAGGGTTTTGCTACTTTTTTTTTTTTTTTTACTTCAGTTGTGGTAGTATCAATTAAATAACAGGCTGACCACGGGCCAGATCCGTCGTGCTCTGGGAGCCACTATTACAGAGCATCTTTCCATTCTTACTCATAGAGCAGGTTGACATGGATCGATTTCATGAGCTCTCCTTTAATATTTACTTCTTACAAAATAAAATGGGTTTCCATTTTGTAAGATTCTCTTTAAGTTGACGTAATATTTATCTTCCCTTTTTTTTAATTGTTTGCATGAAAATATTGAAAACAAAACATCAGAGCTATTTCATGCCATTTGTGAATGACACATTATTCTGGTAAACAATGTTATCTACAGCTTCAACTTCCCTCTTACCTATCATTGTTTTAAAGCTGTTCCAATTAGATTATTTTAAAATGCCTTACAAAAAATATGTTCCATTTTTGTGTGTTTTGCCTTGAGCTCAATGATAAATTTCCTTTCTACGTTTTGTGCTTTTTTCATCAGTTTTTTAATGGCTATTTATCTCAATAGCTGCATACGTGGAATTAAATGTAACTCTATTCTGCCAGACTGGTTATTTTGATAAATTATATTTACTGTAAATTTTTAAATGAATGCCTTCTCGTCTTACGCACAAACATGTGCTAATTATAACAGTAGCTAATTACAACTGCTGATACCTACAGATACCCTCCCGTCTGCAGCTTTTTGTTCTTTTCATACAGTGTCGCTGTTTATTAGGAGAAGGTGCTATTTACAAGAAGTATGAGAATTATGGATAAATGAAAAATACGGAGGGGGAGAGGGGAAATTAACTAATTCCGTCTTAAATTCAGACAGAATAAAACTAGACTAGTTAGGTAGCAATTGCAGCAAATATATCACTGTGGTGCACGCTGCATGATTAATGTGGCGTCTTTTGCTAGGCATTTTTGACACTTTGGTCTTTTTTAAAGGGATATTCTCACTACATTTATTAGCTTTAATAGGTCGGCAAAGCTACATAAACATTATACAACAAAAAACAAATAAATTGCTGTTCTGATTTTGCTTCCCTTTAGAGCTAGAGAGTTTCTTAGCTCCTATTTGTGTGCAGTTCCCTAGGTTACCAACTGCTTCTCTCTGCTCTTGCAGCCCTGGCTGGAATGGTGACATAACTCCCTGCTGTGTCTTATCAGCAGTACAGTAGCTTGTTTACTTTTCTTACTGACAAACTTTAACCCTTTACAGCTCTGTAGCCTTGTGTCTTGCTGCTAAAACCCCTTTATCATCAATGTTCCCCACACCTCGTGTCTCATTTGTCAGTACCTTTTTTATAATGTAATGTCTGTTTTTTTTCTGTGCTTACACCCTCTATATTGTAAAGGGCTGCGGAATATGTTGGCGCTATATAAATAAAGATTATTATTATTATAACGGGATCAGCTAGAAATAGCAGAGCTGAAATGTCATTAAATGCTACATAAGCACCCACAGCCTGAACAGGAATCTGGGTGTGAAGAGTTCTCTTTGTGAAAGAGCCAAATTGGAAAACCCTTTTAAGCTACATCTTTGCTGGCTTACGTTGCATCTATATTTTGCACCAAAAATATGGCACAAACCATTAATAAATCTGCCGCCTTTAACATCCTTTTAGGCACATCTCTTTTTCTAAGCACATTTTAAATGGTGTCTTATATTAAAGTTGGCAATGCCGTTCAATTTCTTTGGCACAATTTGTGCCATATTTTTGGTGAAGTACTCTAGTAATGTTTCCTGTTGTATTCATGATGTCTCTCCGCAGGGGAGGTTAGCAAGCCAATATGTTGGAGCATTACATTATGGTAATTCCTTTATGTACATATTAGTTTAATACTCAATCTTAAACTAAAGCAGTAACACCAGTCTCATTTTGAAATATGCTGAATAAAAATGTGCCACTGGTACTAAAAGGCGTAAGCCTCTTAATAAATTTGCAGCATTTTTTTTATCTCTGTGCCAGAAAATCAAACCTATGCTTTCTATGAGCAGGTGAAGATGTAGACCAATTTAAACCAATTTCTTGTGTGAATTATGGGAAATCTTTTAATCTGCTGTCCCTTTAAACACCTTTCATTTTACTTTTATCAAGTGAAAAGAGAAAGTCAAAACTACAAATGTGCAATGTGACTTGGCAACAAAATTTGTACCTTGCAAAACAGCTGACAGAAATGGGTTAGTAAATTCCCCCACAATCTTATTAAAGGAGTTGTCTCACTACGAAGATCATAGTTGAAAATGTAGGGACCAAAAATCTAAGGATATACGCCCTTGGTTACAATTAGCAAAGTGCTATGGTTTTAGAGAACGGGCTGGATTACTTGTGCTTAGCAATGGAGTTTGTTTACTGGTCGGGGAAGCATTCTGTCTCGCCCAGGTCGCAGACGAGAACGCGCATGCAAATGAAAGGCAGTGAAGAGGTCCTGGTAATGCACAGGGATGTGTGTATTGGCAGTGACACAGAGCAGAGGCAGTAAATAGGACCTGTGGGGGGGGGGGGGTTGTATTGGCAGGGGGACACAAGGAGGAGAGGCAGTGAAGAGGACGGGCAGGGGGAAGTGTATTGGCAGCGACCAAGGGCGTACATCCTTAGATTTTTGGTCCCTACATTTTCAACTATGATCTTTGTAGCGAGAAAACCCCTTTACAAGAAGATTATGAAGGAGGAAGTGAGCAGGCATTTGTTTTACTAGATTAATTTTGGTCATGAATAGATCTTATACTTTTAGGTGAAATCTACATGCGAACAACATGATGTGAATTGAATTTTCTGAACATAACCTATTGGGCACTATCTACATAAAATCATATCTAAATGTATAGTTTTACCTGATGATAGGATACATAAATAATAAATAAGCACAAATGGAAGCTTAGTACTTTCCATTCCTTAAAAGCTAAGATATGTTGTAAAACAGCTCATAAAGCAAGGTGTGCTCAACTTCAAAGTATTATATTATGGGCACTGGGTAACATTATGAGCACTTATTAATATATTATCAGCCTCTAAGAAAATGACTGGCTTCTAAGATAAGAGACTGGACCTGAGAGTACAGGAGAGCTTTCTGAATGCTCTCCCTGCATATGAACTTGTAGTTATGCAGTTGCCTGGAGCGCATAGATGAATTCATGCACCTGGTTGCTGAAGACATGAGAAAAGCAGGCATTAACATTTTAATCACCTGTACTTAAATATGAAACATCAGTTTATGGCGACTCTAAACACTGATTTGACTTGACCGAGATTACTTTCACATAAGTTTGGTGCATCTCATCTTTGCAAATCGCATTTAGTCACATTTTAATTCAGTCCATAATAAACAAAAATAATGAAAGAAATTCAATGTACAGAACACAAGAAACTTATTCTTGTGATCATCTTCAAAAAGGCTACCAAAAAAATGGTTGTAGGAAATCCCAACTGCATTTGCTGCTTGAAAATAGATATTGCTTCTAGAATGTATGTCTAAAGCAATCCCAGAGAAACTAGATAAGACAGAAAATTTAATGAATGCCGATATTGCAAAGAGATGAACATAATATGTAGCCACAGGCAAAGTACGTGGGTCAAATTTTTCACCATACTATAATAAGCAAATAGAAAAAAAATAACAACCACAAACAACTTTCAACTTCTTCCCTATCTCAATTTATCATTGGTTTGCTGTACTACAGCTGTTGCGGCTTTTTACAACTAGGTTGAAAATCGTAATTGCAAACATAATGAGCCAAATATATTTACATACAATTTGCATAATTAAAGGGAATTTCTATTTAAAAATGAAAACTACATTGAGCATCTTCATGTTGCTTGTTGACTGTACTCCTACATCCCAGAAGTTAAATCTTAAGCAGCTATAATACTTATTACAGGGTCACTGACAAAAGAAAAGCCATGGACCCTACAACTTCTACCTTACCTTCAGTCTTTTTCTGGACCCTCCTTTTACTTTACATTCAGTGCAATACACAATTTATTGCAGCCTGGGAGTGTAAAAGTACAAGAAGTGATGAAAACCAATGTAAGTGATTAATTTAATAGAGTACTGGATTTACATACTAGGACTATTATAGAGGGTCTACCTTAGATTCTGCCCATGAAATTGACCAAGCTGAAAATCACTTATGGCTTTAATAAATTTGTCTGTTCTTAGCTGAAAGACTCTTGAGCCATTGGCTCTCATACATTAAAATAGGTTTTATGCTTGGTCTTTTACCACGTCTTTGCTACATTTTTCAAAAAGTTTTATATCAATTACACAAAATTTACATCAACACTGATTTGAGTACTTACAAAAATTAAAATACAGACGGTTATGATTGTAATTTTAGACAGCTGAGAGCAGGCTTTAAATTCCACAATTTTTGTGCAAAATTCATCTGATTCTCATAACTAAATAGGGTTTATTCTGACACTTTCCTAATCACACCCCCTTGTATCGCCTATTTTAATTATTGACATAAACACTATAGATGGAGTGAAAAATTATGTAAAATACTTGTGAATTTGACACAGGTCATAACACAAGATTATAAAATTATGCAGATTGCACCATATTTTCAACACTAATGCAATCATGAACAAGGGCCATTAACTTTAAAATGAATGTTGCAAAAAATTGTCCAAAGAAGCACCATAAAAAGATGTCTTATAACTGAAAGTCCACAAGGGTAATATACTACTGATTACAATCCACAGATTGGTGACTGATACTGTTTGATGCAAAAACCATTGGTTAAATGTAATTTATAATCCACACAACATTGCTCTATGCCACATTAAATAGTCCTGCATATTGTAAATAATGTGTCACCTTTAGATCCACTGTTATAGACAAAGTTCTGGAGGAGGCAGGTTGTTGTAGAATGGCACCAACAGGTGTCCCATATTTGTAAAGCATCTGATGTCAGGTTTTCAGTTTAAGGGTACATCCCACGGCACCGACAAAATACCGGTCGTATTTTTCAACCGATATTATGTCTTTTTTTGACATGTAGGGGGTGGCTTTTGTCCACGGTTTGTGGATTCAAGCCTTTCCCCTTCACATTCATATGTTTATGTTCTGGCCGAAAACCGAGCAGAAGAATGAACATGTTCTAAGGTTTTCGGACCGTGGCGGCGGTGTGAAAAACCGTCCAGCGGAAAATCCATTCAATGGGGACTGCTGAACAGATTTTATATTAAAGTCAATGGGCAGCGTTGCTTGTCATTTTTCAGATGTTTCTAAAACTGCAGACCGTCTGAAAAACCGACCAATAACCCTTGCTGTTGGGACAAGCCCTAAGGGTGAGGTCTTATTTGATACAAATGTAGAGTACATTGTGTTTGACATTTCTCCTTCATTAAACAGTTGACCAGGGTATGTCATCTGTAGATTTAAAATAGGTTTTCAGCGAGGCTGTACTTGATCAAATTGACATATTTCAGTAAGGCTCCATTTACATCACATTTCCTGATTCTATCGCAGGTCTTAGTCGGATAACTTGAAACAAGTATCTTGAAGGATATCGTGATGAAGTCACGGTGGAGTTTTAGGAAAAATAAGGCATTGTCCCTTTTGGACCACATTTTCTCTATGTCCAGTTCATTTAGGTTTTATGTGGTGGACATAAAAGTATGGCAGACCATGTTTTGTTGTCCGCAATATAAAGGGAATACCAACTGGAAATAGATCAAATGTAGTCCAACAGAATATGATGGCTCTATAGATTCCTATCTCCACTGCGGTAAACATTAGAATACCATTTTCATTTTCAAGGTGTTCCAATGGATACTTGTGATGGAGGCTGGAAACAAGATATAAATGGGGTCTTAGAAAGTCTTGTAAATGTTGCTTATGTCACATACAAAGACTTAAATTGTGTAGACAAAATGCCACTTTTTTGTAAATTTGTTCCTTTTAGGACACATTGCTGATTACGACTCTATGCAAATAAGTTGTATAGCACAGTACGGGATTCATCCGTACTTTGGTAAGCAGCTCATCTCATTCTGTTTGAGTCAATGGGAAAACAAATTATGGCATGCTTTACGTGCTGTATTCTCCACTGCAAGCATTGCTTCTAGGGTAGACTAACGCTGTAATAGATGGCTGCATAAATTGTCTGTGGCTCTGTAATGTGGAGCCGCAAGGAAACCAATTGCCTCTGTACAGCCTTCTGTACATGGCTTCTAGTTGTGTGGATGAGGGCTTAGTTTATGATACCTCAGGCTAATTCCATTTGCCTTTCTCTAGGCAGGCACTTTTGTCATAATGTTTTCCCAAGTGACCCTGTAGCAATCCTAATATCTAATAGTATCCCCAATAAAACAAAGTTTCACTGTTTTAAATTTTGCATTCGTAGCATTATGAGTAAATACCACAATAGATGTAAAGAGGGGCCTTTGGCCCCCATTATACATTAGACTAACATAACCAGGTCTTTTAGGCTACAGGAGGTAATGAACATATAACAATTTACTATTTATACAGTGAACATATGGTAATATATTCAGTCATTGACTCTGATGTGTTGCATGCTGTGTCTGTGATGTAATTTGCTTCTGTTATCTCATTCATGTCATCTGATCTGTTCTCGGTCATCCAGATTTTTCATACATTAATATCTGGCTTTTCTTTCCTTCCATTTCATCTTTTCTACCACTGCCTATACCCTTGCTTCATCATGGCAGAAGAAGCTATAACTCCTACACATATTACCTGTAAGTAAACTTTTGTGCATAAGTAGTGTCATGCTTTCTGCCATGTTTATCAATGCATGAATGTAAATGTCCGTAATACAGTCCATGTCAGCTCAATATTATTACATTCATTTCCACCCATGTACATAACATCACTGGCTATATGGATGAAAAAGTTGTTAAATGAAATAGTCCGATATGTTGGCGCAGGGACATGTCCAGCATTTAATGACTGGCAGGTAGCCATCTTTCACCCTAGTTTCTTTAAGAGGTATTCCCATTTCACTGATAAGCTTTAAACATGTAGGCAAAGATATTGCCAAACACATTGCTGATCTAATTTTGCTTCTCCTCTGAGCTAGATAAGTTCTTATCTTCTGCTTGTTTACACAAGCTTCCCTAGGTTACCACTTCTCTTGAAAAAAACAATTAGATTAAAAAATATGATTGGATTTTTTTTGTTACTAATTTGAAGGGTGGCACCATCTTGAACTAACTGTGTTGGGCAGCAGATGTCTATATAACCTTAAAGGGAATGTGTCATCAAAAATGACTTATTGTTTAACTCACGTTTTTATGTTAAACACATCTTTTAAGAATTTTTGGTTATATTTATTTTTAATTTTCCATATCACTTTAAATATTTTTTAATAATTCTTAAGTCCTGCAGTTTTCACTTTGGCCACTAAGCCTAATAACAGTCTGACACTTCCTGCCCTATAGATAAAGATTTTCAGCAGTGTGCTCATTATTAACACAAGCAGGGTCAAACTGAAAGGAGACACCCGTGTGAATAGATAACACAGAATCCACCAGTCACCAGAGGAGATAGTCACAGCTCTGAGCCCCCTCCTCCCTTCAGAGTGATTTCTTCCTAGGTCACACAGCATGACTAGAAAACTGTCCTATTGAAGTCTATGGGACAGAAACAGTATTAAGACTCCTATGTGCATGAAGCTGCTGTCAAGTATCTCTCTGACTGCTGTTAAAGCTGTGCAAACAAAGCCTAGTGGCCAAAGTGAAAACTGCAGGACTTAAGAATTATTAAAAAATATTGAAAGTGATATGAAAAATTAAAAAGAAATATAACCAAAAATTCTTAAATAATGTGTTTAACATAAAAACGTGAGTTAAACAATAATTAATTTTTGATGACACATTCCCTTTAAGCAGGGCTGCCATCAGTCATCTATTAACCGTCTCAGGGCCCCATACAGCCAAATCAAATGGGTCCCCCACCCATTACTAGTTCCTATTATTTAACATACTAGTGGGCCCCTTTTTGATTAGGAGTACTGCCCGTACTGCCCTATTAGCCCCACTGACCTCAAGCTTGGAAAGGGACTGTCTTGCCATTACATCTTTGCCTCTTTCAAGAAAATGGCTTGGAGCACCCCTACAAATTCTACCATATTATTTTACATACCTGTGCTGTGTCATTCCCTTTTTTATAGCTGTGATTCTTGATAGAGTAGATGAATGTTCATTTTATAGCCATATTAGAATATTTAGGTTTTATGGCTGAGAAAACTAATTACCAGCTGCAAATTGCATACACTTCTATTTCTACACAATAAATATAACAGCAGAATGTTTGTGCATTACTATACTTTCTTATTGCTCAAGCAGATTGAATTTTAAAAACTCAAATTGCATTTCAGAAACTCTGAACAGGACTGGTGTTTTGAAATAATGTCTTAAGGCTTCTTGCCCTCATTTCTCTAGAAAAAACTTTATTGGCTCATATCTATATAGCACAGTGCATATTTGTGACTAATCGCTAATTATTAATTGTTACTGTTCTTTCATACAGAATACACTTTATTGTAACGATATTAAAACACATTTATATGATATATAGGTTTCATCTATTATTTACAAGGAATTTGTACAATCCGCCACCTAATTTTTGCCCCCTTCCATCAAGGAAATGGGAGACCTAGATATGAGGGATGAAATAGGATGAGAGAGTGCTTAGCACTCGGGACAGAACTGAATGTGTGGAATTTTTCACTTAAGGGATTGTCTAAGATAGAAAACCCAGTTTCGTATTTTGGTAGATTCTTCGTTAAGGTTGTGTCCACATGAAATATGTCAAAATACTTGTCGGATTCAGAATTCTAAAACCGCATTGTCCGAGTATTATTAAGTGGTTTTCAATGTGGATTTTAGGTTGTTTTTTTCCCACTGGAATTACAGTCAGAAAATGAGTCCCATTCACCTCTATGGGGTTTTGGACACAGATCCAACATAGAAGTGTTTTTTACCTATAATATGGCGGAAGAATGAACATGCTCCATGTGTTTTGCACAAAGGGCGTTTTTTAAATCTGACCAAGAAAATCCCTATCTCATGGACTACATCTCAGATTTTCATTTGAGGTCTATTGGGATGGTTTTACACTCGGTTTTTGATGGATTATAAAATCGGAATCCGCATCAAACACCGACTGGAAATGCTTGTCGTCTAGACGGACCCTAAGGCCATGTTCACACGGCTTAAAATTGGACGTATTTCAGTCCGTAATTACGCGCCGGAGTGCGCAAATTACGGCTGGAATACGTCCAAGTCATTACAGTAATCCACAGTTCTCATAGAGAACTATGGATTACGTCTCCTCTCCCTGCTCGGCGAATACGCCGAAGGGGGAGATAATTGACATGTGAATTACCAGCGGCGTATGCGCACCACTGGTAATGCAAATCTATGGACCGGCGAGGTGCCGGCCCCCCCGCTCCCGCCCCGCCCCCAGCCACACGGCGTAATTGCGGGGCGTAATTGCGGGGCGTAATTACGCCCTGCAAATACACCGTGTGAACCTAGCCTAAGAGAGGCATTCCCATTTACAGGTACATTAACATGGCGCATTTTAATGTGAAATTTGGATTCTACATTGAATTCCATGTTAAGGGGTTGTACACTTTACAACGTCTTTACTAATTATTTATGTAATTGAAAATCATACAATTTTCTAATATACTTGTATTCAAAATTCAGCTCCTGTACCTCTTTTATACTAATGCAGTAGGCCCCCATTCTATAAAAAAAAGTGCAGTCCATAGTACTAGAGCACCTCTATGAACAGAACAGTTGTGACCGGCACACACATGTCTTGTGATCCCTGGTAACAGTAGTTTATTGAGGAGCAGAACTTCTCCAGGTATTACCACCTCTAGCAGAGTCTTATCATGTCAGTTAGCGTCTGTAGAGAAGCTGCTCATACTTTGCTCTCTCTGACACATTTATCTCCTTTTTTATGATTAACTTAACAATATGACATCATCTAGAGAGACTGGAGTTTTACAAGTAACTACACACAGTGAAGAAACTGCTGGAATAACCATATTAATATTCATTATTCAATTTTTCTGGTGCAGAAAAATTAAAATGGATTTGTCCATTCTTTGAAGTGGATCCTCCATGGTTTCCGCTTTGTAGGTGATGTTGATTATCCCCATCTTCAAATGAGAAGTAAAAGCTGCCTCTGCAGAATAAAAATCCTCAGGAAAAATTTGAGATATTGCCTCAAATTTCTGCCAAGGATTCCATGTCAAATTTTTCCAATGGGAAAATACCAATGTGTGAACTTACCCTAAGAGGTAAGTTAACATGGCTGACAGCGCTGAATCTGCCTCAGAATCAGCATCCAGTCTGACTGAAATCTGCCTTACATTGTTTCTAATGGAAAATGTGCATCGTTGTGCACACAGTGATGATTTTCCTTGACACCGATTTCTTTTCAGTGCTGAAAATTTGACATATCAATTCTTAAGGCGGTTTTCACTCTGAACCTTCACTTCACATTACAGCAAATAGGAAGCTAAAAATCTGCCTATGATAATAAGCGTCAAATCCACATTCAAAATCTGAGTTTACTGGCGAATCAGCTTCTCCCCATACCTGTAAAACACTAGCCCTTATAGAGCTAGCTCTCATAGAGAACTATGAATTACACGTTGTCTTGCCAAGCATACAATACGATCGTATTGTACACCCGGGGAGAGAAGTGACATATCAATTGTTAGCGGCGATTAAGTCGGCCCCCCCCCCCCGTGCTTTGGAAGTGCGCTCTGACCAGCGGGTGCCTCCAAAACACCCGGTGTATTGCGGCTCATACAGTACACGCCTCAATACGCAATGTGAACATACCCTAATAGGTCCAAAAAACTGAATATGTTCATTGTTCCGCTCGGTCTATGGGCAGAACATGAACACGTGGGTACGAAGGGGGACAGCCGCCTCCTTACGTGACAGAAATAGACTAAATACCGGTAGTCTTTGCCGTTTAAACGCTCCCTAAGGGTGCTTTCACAGAGCGCAGTTTTGGTGCCGTTTTCAGTGCGCTCCAATTAAACTTCTTTTATTACCAGCAAGCTTTTTTTCACTTATCTAAACGCCCTGAAAGTGGGAAAAATAAATTTAGCATGTATGAAATTTCTCAAGATTTTCCAAACAAGTAATTGATTATTTATTTTAAAAACACCTTTCTAAAACAATTTAGACAACTAAAAGAATCTTGGGGCAATAAATTTTTTTTTTTAAATTTTGGGGGGACATTTTTAAAAACTGCACCAAAACTTTTGCTGTGTAAAAGGGCCCCCTTTTAAAGGGGGGCCCCCTCCCCAAAGGCCCATAGGAAAAAATTACCCCCGGGGTTTTTGCCCGGGTTTTGCCCCCGGCCCGTTTGAGCGGAAAAAAGCCCTCCCTTGAGAAGCCCAAATTTTCCTTTCCAAAAAAACCGGAGGGAAAAGGGGTCCCTTGCTAAATTTGTTTTTTCCGCCGGCGGAAAAAAACCGCCCGAGGGAAAAGCCCTTTTAAAGTGGGGACGGCTGAAAGGGGTTTTCCAAGAGCACAATTTTTGTCATTTTCGGCCGGTTTTTCGGGGTTGGTTTGAAAAACCAACCAAAAGGCTGAAAAAAGGGCCCGGGAAAAACCCTTGCCCCGTGGGGACTTTCCCCAAAAATTGGGGCTTTCCCCAAAAACAGTGTGTTTGTTCACAGTAATTAAAACCTGGGTATTCTTTTTTAAAACTTCAGTTGTGTGGGTCCATGTACAAATAAACATAAAAAACACAAAATTTGGACTTTCAAATTTAATGAATGGAGTTAGAACATACAAAAAAACAGAAACCCAAAATTTTACTCCAGATAGATTACATTCCTGGGGAAGTAGGTGAATGTTTATATCCAGCACTAAAGTTGTACATGTAGCTCATGTGCACCTGTTTTATGTACAAACTAAGCTAGCCGACCAAGTGTTTTTTTTGTTTTTATTTATTTTTTTGCCCAAATTTCCATTTGCAGCTTTTTGCAATTTAATTTAAAAATACTTTTACTATACGACATATTTTAATGTTATTTTTGGGGTTAGGGTTTTGGGACTTTTGATGTTTTGTTGGTACCCAAATGTATTTAATTTTGAAATGAACTTGGCTAATACAATTTTTTTAAATGAGGTAGTGAAACATAGGACTTTTCAAGGGGAAAAATTTACTTAGGGTTAAGTCATTTTTATAAATAAGTATTTCATCTCTGAGAAAGGATTTAAAGTGGATTGAAATAAACATGCCCTAGGGCCCCCTTTTAAAACAGATTGCAAAACTTGTTTTAAAAAAGATTTTCCCTGCCATAAAAAAATTTTTTTAAATTTTTTTACTGGTCCTATCGTTGCATGTGTATATTAAAATCAATATATCTATATCCATAAAGTCAAGTATTATTATATAGGCACGTGCTCAGGAGTGCTAGGTTAAGAATCTATTGCACTTTTAGCACTTATTTGAAGAAGGTTTCGAATAGGGGGTAAAAAGGAGGAAAAGTTAAATGAACCCGTGCGGGGGAAATTATGACAAAACGTGAATCGGGCAATCCAGGGGGACCAACCCAAATTCACCATAAAAAAAAATTTCAGGTTTTTTTTTTTTTTGGGGGTCTGCTTTCAATTGAAAGATTTTTTAAAAATTTTTCATGTTCCTGTTAAGATTGTCCAAGGTGGTTTCCGTACAACATCCATATCTGGTTGTTGAGCTGGCTCTGTTTCCCCATATTAATCAATGCTTGAATATTAGTTTCCTGGCAAGCTTCATACAATGGTTTCTCAACATACAATGGTCGTCCCAGAACCAATTAATATTGTATTTTGATACCGTAACTCTAAGGAAAACTGGCAATTGATTCCAAACCCCCAAAATGTGACCCCCCAACATAATGCAAAATAGAGATTTAAGAAAAGTAATCAGGTGAGTAATATAGATAAAGCAGATCTTTAAACTTTTAAAAACAGCCCAGAAGGGAGCTTGGGAAATAAATTTCTTTTTTGAGGACGGGAGCTTTTTTTGGGCCCCATATACTTTATTTTTAAAATTTGTCCCAGGAAACGAAAAAAATGGCATCACCCACCGGGTGCCCAAAGGACCCTCACCCGGGAAACAGGGAAAGAACAGTACAGAACATGTGATACTACACCACACTGCAGAGAGGCGCTACTAGCGCTTATCACTGCATGCACTTCATAAAAACGATTTTTTAAAAGGGTAAAAGTAAATGAAAATTTGGGGCTGGATGAGTGTCTGGTACGTGTGTTGAAACCACACTCAACATAGTTACATAGTACAGTTTAAAAAAGACTTATGCCCATCAAGGGGAATAAGAGACTTTTAAGCTTTGTTTCCCCTACTGATGGAAACTTTGAAACTCATAAGGAAAACCTCCCCAAAGTAATATTTCTTTTTCCGCCCCCAAAAGTTCCCTTTCAACTGGATCCAGATTTTTTTTTGGCTAAAAAAGTATCTTTTAATTTTTTATTTTAAAAAAATTTTTTAAAAAAGCCTTTCTTAAAACCCTGACCTGTTCTTGCTTTGTGACAAGTTTTTGGGGCGGGTTATTCCCGGCAGATTTTAATTTTCCCCATTTTAACCCCCTTCCCGAAATAGGGCGAAATTTTTTACGCCTAGGGGAAGTGACTTCCCGAAATGGACTTTACCCCATACGGCCCCCCGGGCGATCGGCGGGCCCTTGCGGGCGGACCCAACTTTGGTTTGGGAAACAGGGACCAGGGGAAATTTTCCCCCGGGCGGGCCGCCCGTATCACCCCTGGCCGGGTGGGCCCGGCCCGGGCGGGTGTTTACCGCTTTTTCCCGGCCCCTTCGGGCTGCGATAATAAACCCGGGATGGGGGGGATGAATGAGCCCCTCCGCCTGTTTCCCGTCGGCGCCGCACTGTAGTGGGGGCACCGATAACCTGCCCTGATGCCCCCCGGGAAGTGCCTTTTCACTTCCCGGGGTCATCGTGATTCACCATGCCCGGAAAATTGCATTATGGGCATGGTGACGGGGCGTTGTCATGGCGACCCTTAAACAGTACGATTACTGTCACGGGCCCCTCCCTTCTAACAACAAGGGAAAAAAAAATTTAAAAATAAATGTCAAAAGTGAAAAAACAAAAAAAAAACCCCAAAAAACACAAACAAAAAAACAAAAACATTTTACACCCCCCTTTTTCCCCTTTAAAACCCCAAATCCCCCAAAAAAGATCAAAAAAAAATTAAAGTAGCCATATTTGGTTTTCACCACGGGGTAACGGGCCCACCCCATAAATCTGTCATGTTAATTAAAACCCCCCGGGGAACGGCCCCTAAAAAAACAAAAACAAAAAACAGTCACAGAATTTCGTTTTTGGGAAAATCCGCCCCACATAAAATGGAATAAAAAGCGTTTAAAAACTCATATAAACGGCAAAGGTTTTTACCAATTTTAAAAAATCATTTTATCCCGCAAAAAAAAAAAGGGCCATTCCCCTCTCCCGGTTTTACGGAAAAATAAAAAAGTTATGGCTCTTTAGAAGGGCAGCGAAGTTTAAAAAATTTTTTAACCCAATAAAAACACTTCTTTTTTTTTTAAAATGCTTCAAAATGTAAAAAACTTATATAAATAGGGTTTCGCCCTAATCGTATCGACCCAGAGGGTTTAAAACTTTAATGGTTTTAAAGGAAAAAGGGACGGTGAGCGCTGTTTTAAAAAAAAAAATAAAAAAAACTTACTAGGATTGCGTATTTTTTTCACCCGCCTTCCAAAAAAAGGATTTTTAAAAATGATCAAAAAGTCTTGTCCCCCCAAAAAATTTTACCAATAAAAACGTCAACTCTTCCCGCAAAAAACCAAACCCCCACACCCGCCCTTTGTACACAGAAAAAAAAAAAAGTTATGGGCCCCAGGCCCCTTTGGGGGATGCAAAAACGTGTTTTCCCCTTTTTTAAATAAAAGTGTTTTATTGTTTAAAACAGTAAAAACAAAAAAAAAAATACAAATTGGGTATGCTGTAATCTATCAAACTGTGGTAATACTAGTTTTTTGTTTAGTTATTTCTGCAGGGACCGTAGGGTTTAAAAAAAAAAAAATAAAAAACACTACCAGGGAAATTTTTTTTTTTAAAAATTTTTTTTTTTCCCAAAAAATGCCTCCAAAAACCCTTAATAAAAAGGATCAAAAGCGGCATTATGCCCCCTTTTAAAGGTTTCTAATAAAAATGTCAACTCATCCCACAAAAAACAAACCCAGAATCTGCTCCGAATACAGGGAAAAAAGAAAACGTTATGGGGTTCAGAAACAGAACAAAAAAAAACGAATTTTTTTATAGACCTATTTTTATGTGTAAAAGTAATAAAAACATAAAAAAAAAATTTATTAAAAAATTTTAAACATTTCAATTTTACTGAAACCCCCCAAAATAAAGATATCCCATTCCCTTTATAAAATTGGGGGAAAAAAAAAAAAAGGGGAACGCTGAAAAATTTAACCCAAAAAACAATGGCGGAATTGCGTTTTCCCCTCATTTTCATAGCCCAAAGCAAAAAAAAAAAATTAGTAACACCTGTGGACCCAAAAGCACAGTAACCCCTAGATTTTGGGTTAAAATGAGGTGTGGGTGAATCCAAAATGGGGGGACCCTTTTTTGGGGAAAGGTTTTTACCTTGTTCTGGGGACTTTGGGGGGTTTGTAAATGCGACATGGCCCCACCAAAATCTGTGTTCCAAAACAAATAGCGCTTCCCCCCTTAACCCCCCCCCATGCGCCCCAAAAAGCAATTACACCCACCCTGGGAGGGGATTGCCGAACTTGGGGAAATTGCGTAACAAAGGGTTTTTGGGGGCTGTTTTCCCCCGGGTTTCCCTTTTAAAAATTAAAAATTTTCAGCTAAAAATTTCAAATTATTTTGGGAAAAAAAAATTTTTTTTAAAATTTTTACAGCCTCCGCTAAAAAAAAAATTTTGACACAACCCTTGGGGGGCGTTTTGCTCCCCTAACCCCCCGGATATATTCCTTTTAAAGGGGGGTAGGGGTTTTCCCAAAATGGGGGGTTTTTTTTTAGGGGAGTTTAATTAATTTTTAGCACCCTTTGGGTGTCCCCAAACCTGAAATGGCCCCCAAAAAAAAAAGGGAAATGAAAATGAACCCCAGAGTCCAGTATGCTCTCTTATTCTGGGGCTTGTGGTTGAGCCAAAAAAATGCACTAGGGCCAAATATGGGATATCCCCTGAAAACGGCCCGAATCTGGGGGAATCAAAATTAAAATTTTATTTTCCCGATAAAATTTACCGTTTTTTCTTTTGAACAAAGTTTAAAAATTTTAAAAAACTGCAAAAAAAATGAAAATTTTTAAAATTTTAAATTTTCCCCTTTGCTTTAATTCCCGTGAAACACCTAATGGGTTAATAACTTCCTAAATGTGGTTTTTTAATACTTTAAGGGGGATAGTTTTTTTAAATAAGGTCATTTATGGGATATCTAACATACCCAAACAAAAAACACGTTAGAAACCTTTTTTTATTTCTTTTCCAAAAAATTTGTTTTGGGAAAAATTTGGTTTTAAAAAAATTTAAAAAATTTAAAACTTAAAAAAAATTTCCCCCCCCCCCCCCCCCAAATGTCGTTAAAAAAAAAAAAAAAAAACCCTTTAAAAAAAAAAAATTTCCCAAAAAATACCAAACCCGAACATAAAGGTAGTGCTTTGTTTTAAACTATTTTTTATTTGGGAAAAACCCATCTGTCTTTAAAATGCCCGAAAATTTTTGAAGTTTAAAATTTATAAATTTTTCAAATTTTTCAAATTTTTTTATTTTTTTCACAAATAAACAAGCATTTTTTGGGGCCAAAAAATTTTTATATCTTAAAGCACAAAGTGTAAAAGGGAAAAAAATCTTGAAACACATGGAAGGGGGTTTTTTTTGTGTCAAAAATTATTTTCACATAAAGGTTTACCTCACAGATTTCATAATGGGGGTTGTAGAAGGCCAAAAATGGCTTGGCGGGGGACGGGGTTAAAGAAGGTTTTTCCCCAACTGGATATTGTATCTTTTATTCTCCAGACAGGAGTGCCCCCTGGACTTTTGATAGGGTTTTACATGAAATGGCTTTTCATTATACTTTTTTTTGGGGCCCTTTTTATTTTATTTTAAAATTTTTTTTTTCTCCCCCCGACCCATCTTTTTTTCAAGACTTTTAATTTTTTGGGAAAAAATCCTCATTTTAAAATTCTTAAAAAACCCCCCCTTTTTATTCGACTTATTAGTTTAGTTGCTCGTCTTTATACTTTGTCTATCTCCATTACGTGCTTTCTTTAAATTGTAGCCCAGAATTTAACAGCATATTCCAAATGAGGCCATACCAATGCTGTTTATAGTGGTAATATTACATCCCTGTCCTGTGAGTCCATTCCTCTTTTAATACACACCTATATACTGCTGGCTTTAGAGGCAGCTGATTGACATTGCATGCTGTTCTGTAATTTATGATCTACAAGTACACCCAGATCCTTCTCATCAAGTAATTCTCCCAGTTTTTTTTTACCCCTCAGGACATATGGTGCATAAATATTAGTACCCAGAAGCAGAACTTTTACCCACATTGAACTTTATTTGCCAAGTGGATTCCCAAACACTTAGTGTATCCAGGTCTGCTTGCATATAGTGTCCCAGGAAAGACCATTATATGTTGAAAATATTGTATCCTGAGGCCGTTGTAACTTGAGGGACCACTATGTGGAAACATTTGCCATCTTTGTACCACTCTCCACATTTTTGTTTTTAGGTGGGTGGAGGCTAGCAGAAGGACATGACCTATTAGGATCCGACACACTTACTACAGTTTATGCTAGGAAGTGGCATACTTTATAGTGGAAATGTATGGCAGCTCATGCATGGATTAGATTTCCGTTCCCGATACACAGACAGCAAAAAAAAAATACTCAGATATATTAAGAAACATAGCCATTGGTCTTAATACATTCCCTGCTAGATGTTCCTTGTGTATAAAACTTAAAAAATAGTTTTGCAACTTTGGCTGGTAAATTGCAAAATAGTGTTTTACCTTTTTTATTTATACCCTGACATCATCTGTTTAAGTTCACCAAGACATTATCTAAGAGAAATGGTGTTGTAACGCCTATATCCTACTATGTTGAATATAAGACACCACTGTGCCCTACAACCCAATTATCATTCCCAAAATAAGTTCATTTATCGGACTTATAGCTCAAATGTACCTTATTTAAGTAGTCTGACATCAGCAGGATGCTGTAATACTCCATGGAACAAAACTTGCATTATTTCATTTGATTTGATTATTTCCTGATTTCTCATAATAAAAACAAAATAAAAAAATAAAAGCAATAGGGCCTCATGAAGACTGCATTTCAGCTTCTAAATAATTGCTTTGTTCAGTCTGCTGCGGGCCTGCCCCGCTTTTATATTTTTTATGGGACAGAACCCTTGGGATTTTATTTAATGCTACTGTGATATACTCTGCTAGTTTTTCCCCCTTTTGGTGGTGATTTAACGTTTTACTCAAAGAGGATTTAGTCCTTTGATTCAAGTGGGGATAACATTTCATACACACTTTAAAATTGGGGCCCTTTTTTCATGGACAAGCATCATCATGTAAGGAGAGAATTATGCTTCTGAGCTATGTAGGCTATTAGAAGAGAACTGGAATTCTACCCTTAAGGTTTTCCCTCAAAAAAATTTATCTCGGGAAAGCCCAAAAGCCCCTTATTTTACTAACTAATGTTCGGTGTTTAATGGAGTGAGAGGACTCTTTTAAACACATAAAGTAGGGTTTTGGGCAGAAGACCCAAAAAATAATGTACGGGGAAAATTTTCTGAATCCTAAAAAAGCTTTTTATAAGATACATACACCCTGGTTAAACAATTTTGTCATAGATCATCAGATAACATAGAAAAATGTCAGTCACTATGGAGAAATTACACCAGAGAGACATTAAAAATTTGTTTGGGTTAAAAAGGGAAGTCAAGGGGCCAAGGTAACAGTTAGATGAGCTGGAGTATGGGCTACTTACAGGACTCTGACAGTTTTAAAAATACCTTTATTTGTCCACTAGATAAGTGGACCGCCCCATCCTTACCTGAGAAATTTTGCTTTTTTTGAAAGCAAATGTTTACCCCCCAATGTCAACGGGGGGGGGGGGGGAAAAAGGGCCCCCTTTCTAATTTACATCTCTAATTGAAAACGGGGATATCCCAAAAAAAAAATGTGTACAAATAAAACTCCCAGAGCAAAGTGAAAAATTTTGAAAAAATTAAATAAAAAACTTATTAAATTACATTAAAAAAATACAAACAATAAAAAAAATGAACAAAGGTTTAAAGGGGGAAAACATGAATGTCATAAAAAGGGAAAGGATGTAAAAATGTAGATATGTAAATCAATTATTGGGATCATGATTAAGTAGAAAGTTAATCAAGTGGAAAAAAACCAATTAAAAAAAAATGTCAAAGTGCAAAAATAAACGGGCATGCATAAATAAGTTTTAAAAAATCACTATTTTAAAAAAAAGGTCAAAAAAGCAATAAAAAGGCAAATATAAAAAAGACAAAGTATAAACCAAAGTGTTTTAAATTTTTCAAACCCCAAGAACCCAAAGGATCACATATATATATAAAATTACTCTGAAATTATGGATATAACTGCAGAAGAAGACGTACCAACACGCAGACGTACCAGGACTTTCTTCTTCGGGCAGTGATCTCCCATAATTTCCAGATTTTAATGTGTGTATGTATATCCTTTTGGGTCATAGTTATATATTTTAATTGTGTTATATGGTTCTTAATGTGTTCAGTAAAATTCGATTTATTTCAACCCCTTAAGGATGCAGCCAATTTTGATCTTACTGACAGAGCCTCATTTTTTATAGCTGACGTGGGCACTTTTTTGAATAAATTTTTTTATACCTGTTACCCTTTCCCTGTGATTCAGAAAATTTTCACATTTTGCTTTAACTAAGTAAAAAAACCCTTTGGGCCCCTATAATCCCTTTTTTATTTGTGGAAAAAATATCAAAAAATTTGTCAAAAATTTTAAAAAAAAAATTTCCCCTTTTCCCAAAGCGGGGCCCCAAAATTTCTGCATGGGAAACAGGGTATTTAATTTCCACAAGATAGAAAAAAAAAAGGACAAACTTAAACCTTTTTTGGGGGGGGGTTCCGTTCCAAAGGGGGGGGGGGGGCGTACCAGGCCGCCCCCTTCCCCCCTGGCTGTAGCTGTTTTTAAAGTTCATTTGTTTACTGACCTCCGTGACCTGGTGATTTTGGGTGCAAACCCGTCGTGTTAATTAAAGGAACGGTTTTACAGATACAAACTGGAATGAATGGGACCTTCACCCCGGGAACTGAATGGGAGGGTTCCAGGGAAAGGGAAAATATATCCCCTTTTTTCTATTTTGATTCATGCCAGGCGTTGAACAAGTTTTTCCAAAAAACCAAACAAACCCCCTTTTTTTAAGAGTGTTTTATGCCATCTATGTATTTCACTTACCCTCATCGGTGCGCTATTAATTCCCGTTTATCTCCTAAATTTTTTAGGGGGGGGTTGGGGACAGGGGCCCGGTGATTGGGGAGTTTAGGCCGGGTAGCATGTAGTGAAATCATCATACAATCTCTGAATGTTTCTCTTCTTTTAAGGAAACCATTGAAAAATTTTTTTTTATGGCAGTATGTGGGGTATCATGAAGGGTCCAAAGCCCTTTAGCTTTTAGCAGCTACAAGCTTCTGCGCACTGAAAAGGGACCGCACAAGGGAAATTGGCCCTTCCCCGTAAGCCATCAATAAGGGAAAAATAAAAAGGGGAGGAGAAACCCGTTTATAAGGGCACAAACAAATGTATTCCCGAAACCCCTGCTAAAAAACACAAGGGGGATCTGTAACCCCAGAAAAATTTTTTTTAAACAAAAGGGATTTGATAACCCCGCCCGTCTCTTAAAATGAACCCAAAAAGGTACTGAAAATGTAATTTTTTTAAAGTTGTTTATTTTTGTATTGCCCTTATTTTGGTGGAATTTTTGGATGTGAAAAATCCCCTTTATGCTATTTTGGGGGTCCCTTAATTTCCAATTTTAAAAAAAACATAAAATTTGTTTTGGTTAAACCTATAACCCAATCAGGGCCTTAGGGTGCAACAAGACCTTTTTAAAACCCTAAAAGTCCCCTTTTATTGGTTAAAACATGTTCTGGCAGTTTGAGAGGGTTTAAAAATAAAACCCTTTTAAACTGCATTTTGGCCGGTTCCCGAAAGGGTTTGGGCCCTACACTCATGCAGAGGCTTTTTGGGATTAAATAAAGGGTCTGTTACAAGTAAATGGGGGGGGTTTTTCCCAAAAACTAGGGTGCAAGGGTGTGGAAAAAAGAAAAGATACTACTTTGGGGAAAAAGTCTAACTTTATTAGCAGATTTAAAATTTTAATTGTTATGTTTTAATATGACAATTTTTTTTCACACTAAAATGAAAATCACAAAATTTTTTTTTGGGGTTTCCCGGGGTTAAATTTTTAATTTAAAAGCAATAAAAACAAATTTTGCATAATCAAACAGAGAAAACTTTATTAGGTTTTGATGTTGTTTTTTTTTGTAATTTTCATTTCAATGGGTTATTTTGGGATGTTCTTTGTGTACCCTTTATTATTGAAAAAAATGGGTTTTTAATCCGATTTTTCACAGCTGCAAAAGAAATGAAAAGTTTTCATTAGGTTCACTAATTTTGGTTTTAAACAAAAAGTGCTTCTGCCATAAATTTGATTTTTTTAGACTGCAGGGTTTTTTAAAAGAAATTTAGTTATGCTCCCTTTTAGTGAAAAAAAAGAAATATTTTAACCCTTTTCCTAGTTTCTGCCAACAAAAAATTGGTTTGTTTGGGGGGGAAATTTAATTTTTTCGGGCCGCTTATAAGGGGAATCCAAGTTTGAAATTAAGGTTGTGCTTTCTCCTATAAAAAAGAATGATTTCATTATTGAAAACACTGGGAGTATTAGCTGAAATTTCAAACCGTGACCCAAAGTGTAAGGGTTCACAAATTTTAAAAAAGAGGCCAGGGTTTTAAATGTTTTCAAAAAACCCGAGGCCAAAAGAAGGGATGTCGGATAATGTATGTTTGGTAATTTTAGGGGTGTTCCAAGATGTTTAAAAGCTCATTAGTCATCAAGGGATGATAGGAAACAAAAAAAAACACACAACTTTTAAACCCCCCCTCATTTTTTTCAATACCTTTTAAACCCTTTAAAAAAGGGGCCCTTTTTTTAAAGGGGTTTTTCTCACTTTTAATTTTTTCACAGAGTCAGAGGCGGGTTCCCCACTTTTATACTGCCTGGTCAGACTGTGGGTGGTTCTAAAGAAGTGATTAGCATATCTAGCTAATCTATAACTCGCTGAGGGGGATTACGGAATATAAGTGGGAGGAGTTTTAAACTGTAAATAGAGATAAACAAGTACCGGTTTAAACTTTTTTTTAAAAAAATTTTGCTTCCTCCAAAATTTTCGTTGTTTTTCAATTTCCGTCTTTTTTAATCGGGAAAGGGGGATAGGTAGTAACCTTGAGACACTTGTTTTGCACTCAAGGCGGGTTAAAAATCTCTCCTATCGCCTGACCAGGGCAATATAAAAAAAAAACTATGTATTTAGTAAAAGTCTTGATATACCATTTCCCACATGTTGAAAGCTAATCACTGTAGTAAGAACAACCCTTTAATGAAAGAAAATGATAGTGGTAGCTACATTTTAGAGTGCATGAGTGAGTTAAAGGGAATATCAATTAGTTTTTAAATGTTGGGCATTTCCCCCCACCCACGTGTTTTGGTTTTAAAAAATTAACGGTACTTACCCCTTTCCCATTTTTTCCCATTTTCCCGTGCCCCAGTTCCCTATATCCTAAATAATCTTTCCCAAAGGCCCCTTTTCCCTAACCCGCGGCTTAACCACAGGGGTTAAAAATTAAAAAGGGAAAACTAAAACCCAATAACCATTAATGGATTTTCAATGTACAGAATACACCAAAGTGATGAGGGAGAGACTGTTTTTGTTGACATTATCCACCCTGCATATTAGTTGAGGTTATTGAACAAAGACCTCCACTATGTTAAAGAGATTTTCCATTTATTTTTAACTTCCTACCACTCCCCACTGCACTAAAAGAAAAGACATGGCAGCGCTGCCAGAGTTCTGCTTTCCGCCACTGGTACCTCACCAATAACATATCATTCATACCAATCACTGGCCTCAGCAGTTACATACTGGCCTTAGCCGTCATGTGCCTTATCTGCAGGAATGTGGAAACTGAGGCTAGTGATTGGCTAATGTTCACTTGAGCTTTGATCAGGACATTATCAGTGAAGGATGCTTGTGCTCTTCTGGCACTGGAATGACTGCATTGGAAGAGATAGGTACTATTTTTTTCTTTTAGAGCAGTGGGGGTGGTAAGAAATCTTTTAAAAGTATTGGAAGATTGATTACTATAGGCTTTATGTAATTTTTTATTAAAACTGTGGTAGAGCTGTACTCACTGCCAGGTACTTGAGCAGATTATAAGAAGATCATTATGCATCCTACAGCGCAACACCCTGTGACCAGCGCAGTAAACCTTTTCGTAAAAAGCAGTTGTTCAGAGTTCACTCCTAGTTTAAAGTATTTTTCATATACCTTCTTGTTCAGATGTAGCTTCTTCATATTTTACTTTGTTATAGAAGAAAAAAACCTTAACGTAGTATTATTAGCTATGTGACCAAAGTGATGCCTGACGATCACTAAGGGCCACATGTATGAAACGGTTTGGGTCTAAAACTCACTTTTTTGCCCATAGGTTTCTGTCGGGGAAAAAGTAAGTTTTAAACCAAAAACTTTCATACATGTGGCCCTAAATGTCTGTACCTATATCTCTCTGAGAAGGTACTGATTTTTCTGAGAGAGACTCATTTGGTAGGGATTATTGAAGGCAGGGGTGCCTGGGAAAAAATGCATTGCAAAATAGCTCTGCTTCAGTAAGGAATTAGTACTCTGGAGGTACTATAGGTGTCACTAAGAGAAAGTATTCTTCTTTCTGAAGCAAGTTCATTATCAGATTGAGGTTCCACTTTCCATTTTATACCTAAAACATTGGAGTGTCTCTCCAGTGTCACTCTCCCACCTGATCTTCAAGTTGGTGGTAGAGAGATTCAGCTGCACTGGGTGCTACAAGTCCTGTTAATTAGAGTGGGAAGCATTGAAGGGACATTTTCAGTGAAAAGAAAGAACACATATGTTAAGATCAACAGTATGGTCGCTATACACCACAATAACTATTCTGACCTGTTCATGTTACAAGGACTCAGGTGTGAATAGGGAACGGGTGTGTTAAGTTTAGAGTTATCGCTCTCACACTTTCACATACTGGTCACTGGAAGTTCAACATGGCACCTCATGGCAAAGAACTCTCTGCAGACTGAAAAAAAAGAATTGTTGCTCTACATAAAGCTGTCCTAGGCTATAAGAAGATTGCCAACACCATGAAACTGAGCTGCAGCACGGTGGCCAAAACCATAAAGGGGTCTAACAAGACAGTTTCTACTTAGAACAGCCCTAGTCATGGTCGATCAAAGAAGCGGAGTGCACATGCTCAGTGTCATATCGAGAGAGATATATAGATAGATATATAGATAGATATATAAAGATTGATATATTGTATATATAATATATGTATTAACATATGTGTGAATTCATACATATATATAGGTTTATATATATATATATGTGTATGTATATATATGTGTATGTATATATATGTATGTGTATATATATATATATATATATATATATATATATGTGTGTGTATATATACATATATATATACTGTATATATAAGTATATGTGTATATATATTGTGACAAAGTGACTACAGGTAGTTGCCTGTCTTTGTCACTAAGTGGAGTCGTCCTGGTAGAGACGTGCCACCAAGAGCCTGGGCTTGTGGGGGAGCCAATGTTATCTGTCAGCAACACTAGGTTGCTGACAGCTGTATATAGCATGGCTGATATCCAGCCATTATGGGTTGGCTTCCCCGGAACAGCTGCAGATGGGTGGTTGGCTGTTCCCGCATCCCAGGTCTCCAGGTTCCATGTCAGGTTTTGGGCCAGTCTCGGGATGGCTAGAAAAAGCCTGTCTTTCCAGGTGATCGGGGGGCGTGGTTGCTGCCAGAACCTGGAGCAGCACTGGAGCTGGAGACAGAGGCTCTGGCCCCCCAGAGGCTTGGAAGAAGCCGGGACCCAGCGGGAGACTGGGACAAAGTGTTTGGGTGAGACTGGACACTAGGTCCTGTTCACATGTGAGAGAGGGACTCCGTACACATGTGTAGTTAGTGGCCAGACGCGCGAGGTTTATTTTGTTTGTTTTGTTGCCTGCTTGTAATGTCTGTGCCTCAATAAAGCTGGCTGAGGCCAAGATTGAAACAGAAGACCGGAGTCAGAGTGCCAACTGTCTTACCCAGGACGGCAATCCTGCGAGCTGAATGACCCCCGGGCCGTGTATATATATTACATATAATGTGTGTGTATGTATATATATGGAATAAAATAAATGTATTATGGGCTTCTAGTAAGGAGAAAAAAATGTACTTGCACAAATACATAACAGGGTATTATAAACCACATAATATCCATCTATTTATTTATCTGTAATCCAGAAGTTTACATACACTATATAAAATGACACATATGCATGTTTGTTATGTGTATCTGTATTAACTATATATTCCTGTCATGCATTCATACAAGTAAATTTCTTTCTCCTTACTAGAAGCCCATAATACGTTTAATTTATTCCTCATCCTCTCCTTGTTTTCAGGTTAAGTCTAATGTGACTCATAATAGTCACTGAATCCCTATTATCCCTGGTCATGATTGGACTATGATCAGGGAGCTTACTTTCTAAATTGAAATGGCTGCTTTTTTCTATTAGACTTCCAAACAGTAGATGGATGTATTGCCAGACAAACTGTTCCAATGTGATGGAATTCATCCTGTCTTGTCTGACATTTACCCATGTTTGTCTGAACTATGCACTTACATAAACTTGCTAAAGACAAAGGACTCGTGGCATCAGCATTGTATTAGCCTGTCTAAGTAACTTTATTTTAATTTAACTTTTAAATCCTTAATCCCTTGTGTCTAAAGATTCCTAAACTGAACTGCATTCTACTGACCCTGAATCAAAGATTAATCTTAATCTGTCTCAAGACGACATCTGCCTATGTTCATTCTTTAGTCTTTAATGTGCAATCCTTAAACTTCTTCTCTTGTGCCCTTGAATGTAGAACACGAGTTCCTGGTTCAGAGCATAGTCATTTTACATATGTAAATAGAACTGCATACAGTTTTCCAGCATATTTACAGGTATCTGGAAAGTCCTTTTGTTTTATTTTCAGTTCTTGCATTTTTATTTGGAATTTGAAAGATCATTAGAAGCAGGTCTTAGTTGTCAGACATCAATGTAAACTTCTGACAATTACAATGTGAAATAAAATGTATTTGTGGTAAAAATGTATATCACAAAAGTGACCTAATTGTGATTATTTGTACGTTTTGAAGTGAGCTGGAAACTTTTATAACTTTCAAATCTCAACTTCAACCTTTTGATCTACTGAAATGTGTTTAAACCCTTAGGAGTATAAGAGTTCAAAAAGACAACCGTTTTCCAGCTCACCTGTAATGATGCAGATAAATTGAGAATAAAGCGTAGGGAGGTCACAGGCAAAATTCTGGGAGGTTGTCTAGCTGTATCAAATGTAAATGTCACCACAAATGGTGGAGGTAGTCCAGCACCAAATAAGGAACAAGATGAGTTGTATTAAATATTCATTCAAAGCAGCATATACAGCTGGACAACCTCCACCGTTTGTGGTGACATTTACTGTAGGAGTATAGTAACATGTTCAGTACATGTAGGGCCACCTAAGTCTGAATATTCTTAATTATTTCTCAGTTTGATCTTCAGGTCCCTTGTATTCTTGTATTCAAATATTTATAACCAGATTGTTGGTTCGCTTGACAAAAAATTATAGAAAGCAATCAAAAGCCTTATGTTGCCAAAAATGATACCAATAAGAAATAGATATATACAGTTGGGAAAATAAATATATTATGAACCTATACAGGACATGCTAAGGCATATTTATATTAGATATCTATATTTAATATATATACAGTGTAGAAAATAAGTATTTGACACACTGGCGATTTTGCAAGTTTTTCCACCTACGAACAAGAAACACAAGATGACTTCCAATCTTTCTCTGTCTGGGGCTACATGCAAGATCTTGGCTCATGGGGAATGGATGATTCTGAGAAAGGTCAGGAATCAGTCCAAAACTACATGGGAGGTCTTGGTCAATGACATGTATAGAGCTGGGACTACAATCTCAAAGATTACCGTTAGTAACACACTACGCCATTATGGAATAAAATCTTGCCGGGCATGCAAAGTCCCCCTGCTCACGCTCGCATACAGTTGTGCTCAAAAGTTTACATATCCCGGCAGAATTTTTGCTTTCTTGGCCTTTTTCAGAGAATATGAATGATGACACACAAAATTTTTTCCCCTCATTGGTAGTGGTTGGGTGAAGCCATTTATTGTCAAACTACTGTGTTTTGTCTTTTTAAATCATAATGACAACCAAAAAAATTCAAATGACCATGATAAAAAGTTTACATACCCCAGTTCTTAATAGCATGTATTGCCCCTCCAACATCAATGACAGCTTGAAGTCTTTTGTAGTAGTTGTGGATGAGGCTCTTTATTTTCTCAGATGGAAAAGCTTCCCATTCTTCTTGGCAAAAAGCCTCCAGTTCCTGTAAATTCCTGGGCTTTCTTGCATGAACTGCGCTCAATGATATTAAGGTCAGTAGACTTATATGGCCACTCCAGAACCCTCACTTTGTTCTGCCCTAGCCAATGACAGGTTGACTTGGCCTTGTGTTTTGGATCGTTGTCATGTTGGAACATCCAAGTACATCCCATGCGCAGCTGCCGTGCTGATAAGTGCAAACTTGCCTCCAGTATTTGCTGATAAGGTGCTGCATTCATCTTTCCTTCAACTCTAACCAAGTTTCCTGTTCCTTTGTAGCTCACATATCCCCAAAACATCAGCGATCCACCTCCATGCTTTACAGCAGGAATGGTGTTCCTTTCATTATAAGCCTTGTTGACACCTCTCCAAATGTAAGGTTTATGCTTGTGGCCAAAAAATTAGATTTTGGTCTCATCACTCCAAATTACCTTGTTCCAGAAGTTTGAGGCTTGTC
The DNA here is from genome assembly GCA_025379985.1 of Phyllomedusa bahiana. Classification (NCBI taxonomy): domain Eukaryota; kingdom Metazoa; phylum Chordata; class Amphibia; order Anura; family Hylidae; genus Phyllomedusa; species Phyllomedusa bahiana. The sequence continues at coordinate 154,517 of JAODAL010003457.1, forward strand.
TCTGTTATATGGCATATTGTAAGCAAGATACTTTGTGGCATTTGCACAGTAATGGCTTTATTCTGGCGACTCGACCATGCAGCCCATTTTTCTTCAAGTGCCTCCTAATTGTGTGTCTTGAAACTTCCACACCGCTAGTTTTCAGAGTCCTGTATTTCAACTGATGTTATTTGGGGGTTTTTCTTTGCATCCAGAACAATTTTCCTGGCAGTTGTGGTGGAAATTTTCATTGGTCTACCTGACCGTGGTTTGGTTTTTACAGAGTCCCTGATTTTCCATTTGTCAATTACAGTTTGAACACTGCTGATTGACCTTATGAATTCCTTGGATATTTCTTTGTATCGCTTTCCTGTTTTATACAGTTCAACTACCTTTTCCCGTAGATCCGTTGACAATGCTTTTGCTTTCGCCATGACTCACAATCCAGAATCGTCAGGGGCTGGATGAAAGATGCAAGAGTCTGTCTGGATCTCAGAAACTCACTCAGCTGTGATGCACACACACTGATGACAAGCAAACAGAACATAGAGGAGGATGTTACTGTACCTTTAGGAGCCATTCAAACCCATTTGTGTCAACTTCTGTGCATGATATCAGACCAAAATCACCAGGGTATGTGAACTATTGATCAGGGTCATTTGAATGTTTTTGGTTGACATTATGATTTAAAAAGAGAAAACACAGTAGGCTTGAAAAAGGCTCTGAGTGAGCCGAAACGTTCCCTTCTGTGGACATGAAATAAAAGCATGTAATTTTTTCACTTGTGAGTGCAAGCTGATTCTCTTTTTTTCTGTTTAATTGAGCCCGTGACGGGACATGTTGTAGCCTGCACCCGATCTTATTTTTTCTGGTAGGTGCTGCCTCTTTTCTATTTCTATAGATTTGTCTCTCTCTCTCTCTATCTACCGATATATATATATATACACACACACATACATATATATATATATATATATATAATATAAAATATATATATAATAAAACACACTCACCGGCCACGTTATTAGGTACACCTGTCCAACTGCTCGTTAACACTTAATTTCTAATCAGCCAATCACATGGCGGCACCGCCGTGCATTTAGGCATGTAGACATGGTCAAGACAATCTCCTGCAGTTCAATCCGAGCATCAGTATGGGGAAGAAAAGGTGATTTGAGTGCCTTTGAACGTGCATGGTTGTTGGTGCCAGAAGGGCTGGTCTGAGTATTTCAGAACTGCTGATCTCCTGGGATTTTCACGCACAACCATCTCTAGGTTTACAGAGAATGGTCCGAAAAAGAAAAAACATCCAGTGAGCGGCAGTCCTGTGGGCGGAAATGCCTTATTGATGCCAGAGGTCAAAGGAGAATGGACAGACTGGTTCGAGCTGATAGAAAGGCAACAGTGACTCAAATAGCCACCTGTTACAACCAAGGTAGGCAGAAGAGCATCTCTGAACGCACAGTACGGCGAACTTTGAGGCAGATGGGCTACAGCAGCAGAAGACCACACCGGGTGCCACTCCTTTCAGCTAAGAACAGGAAACTGAGGCTCCAATTTGCCCAAGCTCATCGAAATTGGACAGTAGAAGATTGGAAAAACGTTGCCTGGTCTGATGAGTCTCGATTTCTGCTGCGACATTCGGATGGTAGGGTCAGAATTTGGCGTCAACAACATGAAAGCATGGATCCATCCTGCCTTGTATCAACGGTTCAGGCTGGTGGTGGTGGTGTCTTGGTGTGGGGAATATTTTCTTGGCACTCTTTGGGCCCCTTGGTACCAATTGAGCATCGTTGCAACACCTTGTGGAATCTATGCCACGAAGAATTGAGGCAGTTCTGAAGGCAAAAGGGGGTCCAACCGGTTACTAGCATGGTGTACCTAATAAAGTGGCCGGTGAGTGTATACACACACATACAAGTAGATCTATATACATATGAAGATCTGTAAGTTTCATAAACCATATATTATATCTTTATGTAGAAAGACTTAAGGAATCTATTGTTCCACATGATATTACCTTAGGTTAGTGATGTATGGTCATACAGAACTTTTGCTCTAACTCAACTTACTCTTAACTTATTCTTAAGACAATATAATATTCTAAAAAGTTATTCAATTTGTTTTATTTATATTTTGATGACAAGATTTTGTGAATTGCAGTTCCAATTGGAACATTTACTGAACTTTTGGGGTATCTGTATTTTGTGTATTTGGCATAACCCTCAACAGATGTCTAGTTATTTCACTAATTAAATCTTACATGTATGTTTATGTATTTTTCTACATTTCCCAGAGTAACACCTAGAATAAGAAACATAAACCATCATAATATTAGACTGTTATTTGCTAGAACTGAGCTGTTGTAATAGCACAGTAGTTGATTAAGAATTGATTCATTTTCCTGAAATTTAGATGGAAATTTCATTTATTCTTAATAAACTTCTAGATGAAAATACATCCATTGGTAAGCATTAATCACTGTCATGGAAAATGTCTGGCTTGAAAATAACATTATTGTATATAATAACTGTACTTTATATCTGTATTAATTGTTGGAGATCAAAGTGTTAGGGATAAAGATTGAATCTGGAGCTATTTATTCCTCATACTGTGATAGAGCAGTAATCATAGCATACGTCACAGTCTGTCTGAATTTTTTTCCAAGTAAATAAAGACAGGTGGTGTCAGCTCAGCAAAAGAGACTATATCACCAATTCATAAGACCAAATACTGATGCATATTCTTTTTTTGTCATCTGCTTTAGTCTAATTATTGCGCGGTTCTAGGGGCAACCATTTCATCTGAGCTGCTTTTAACAGCATTTAGACACATACTAGGAATATAGGAACCTATGAACAGGAGCTGACTCACTAACTTTTATAGACCTCTTTGACCTAGAAGTAAGTGTGTGTGGTGGGCGAGCAGGTGAGCTATGTCCATCACCTAATGTGAATGGTGGATCCTGTGATATCAATAAATTGATGCCACGTTTTGGTGCAGTTTTGCCTGTGATGATGATGAGGAGACTTTTGAGACTTTTGAGAAGTGATCTCTACAGAGTAGGAAGGGACAGTCAGAGTAGCTATGTAGGTAGTTTAAATTGGATCTGTCTCTGTTAACCTAGAAAAGTAATAATGACAGATTATAATTCCATAGTTGGTCTTACAGGGAAATTGCAGCATTAATATTATCATGATCCTTATACATAAATTTATACTATATATATATGTATATATATATACACTCACCGGCCACTTTATTAGGTACACCATGCTAGTAATGGGTTGGACCCCCTTTTGCCTTCAGAACTGCCTCAATTCTTCGTGGCATAGATTCCACAAGGTGTTGCAACGATGCTCAATTGGTACCAAGGGGCCCAAAGAGTGCCAAGAAAATATTCCCCACACCATGACACCACCACCACCAGCCTGAACCGTTGATACAAGGCAGGATGGATCCATGCGTTCATGTTGTTGTCGCCAAATTCTGACCCTACCATCCGACTGTCGCAGCAGAAATCGAGACTCATCAGACCAGGCAACGTTTTTTCCAATCTTCTACAGTCCAATTTCGATGAGCTTGGGCAAATTGGAGCCTCAGTTTCCCTGTTCTTAGCTGAAAGGAGTGGCACCCGGTGTGGTCTTCTGCTGCTGTAGCCCATCTGCCTCAAAGTTCGCCGTACTGTGCGTTCAGAGATGCTCTTCTGCCTACCTTGGTTGTAACGGGAGGCTATTTGAGTCACTGTTGCCTTTTCTATCAGCTCGAACCAGTCTGCCCATTCTCCTTTGACCTCTGGCATCAACAAGGCATTTGCGCCCACAGGACTGCCGCTCACTGGATGTTTTTTCTTTTTCGGGCCATTCTCTGTAAACCCTAGAGATGGTTTTTGCGTGAAAATCCCAGGAGATCAGCAGTTTCTGAAATACTCAGACCAGCCCTTCTGGCACCAACAACCATGCCACGTTCAAAGGCACTCAAATCACCTTTCTTCCCCATACTGATGCTCGGTTTGAACTGCAGGAGATTGTCTTGACCATGTCTACATGCCTAAATGCACTGAGTTGCCGCCATGTGATTGGCTGATTAGAAATTAAGTGTTAACGAGCAGTTGGACAGGTGTACCTAATAAAGTGGCTGGTGAGTGTGTATATATATATATATATATATATATATATATATATATATATACTATAAAAACCTGCTGCAATAACCCATTAAGTTATCACATAGCGCAGAAACTGTTAGCGGGGTTGTCCGCTTTGGTTAATCCCTTTTGTGATAGAAAAGGTCACCTGATGATAGGGTCAGAGAGTGATCACTGGTGTCTCACAACCAGCACTTTCAGATAGTAGATGTAATCTGAGAGGAAACTAGCTGCAGGTATATCATTTATCTGTGGTGCCACAACAGAGATCGTTAAACATTACATTGACATCAATAGACTGTCCGTCTAATGCTAGGTGCTCTAGGGCTAGAAACCCTCTGAGAGGTCACTCTACACTCCCATTTAATCTTATCTAATCTTTTAATTTAGAATTCCCTATTTTACAGCAGGTTTTCCCCTTAAATGACAAATGCAACTTGGGTACATCGGTGTACAGTACCTAAACTATACCACATAGTGCACAATATACAATACATTTGAAATCGTGATACCTCCCTACTTCTGCAGTGAACATACTGATCCTTTACTCTTTGTGAAAGAAACTCCATTAAATATGAATATAATATATTTGGTGAATGAAGGTTTTAATTAAATCTACAAGTAGTTATTTAAAAGAACAAGAATAAAATTAATTGTAAAGAGCGTCACACACATTTGTTTCAGTGACCAGCTTTTTTTTCCCGCTTTGGTTGGAAGCGAGGCAGTCTTCGTACCTCTTTGTGAATTAGCAACCACAATATAATTTTTCATTAGTGTGATGGGTCAGTAGCATTTGAATTCTTTGTCTAGGTGAGTTGCTCTTATAATCACAGAAATTTTTAATTAGTTGTAAGATCAGAGTGCAAACTAGTTTAGAAAAAGAAACAAATGGTAGTCCTGCAGAATGTAAGGCAGATATATTCAGCTTTGATATCATTTCACAGTGATATATTTATAGACAGTATAATATCAGTAACTCGGCACATACATTGAATTACTTAACCTATGCTACTCATGAGTTATAGCCTGTTTTATACTCCATTTCCTATTCTAGCAGTTATCTCTATCAGTTTAGCATGTACTACTGTTAGGAAATGCTTTAGGAGATGCAAACCACCGTAAGCAGGCAGAAATGTAAGTGCAACTGTGAATGATAATAGCATATAATACATGCAGTGAATTAGGATTAGTAAAAGATTGGTATTGTTAAAGGGGTTGTCTGATTGAAAAAAAAAACTATATTTCATTGGGGCCAGAGAGGTGAAAAAAAAAACAACAACTAATACTTACCTGGCTATTCTCGGCCCTCTCAACTTCCAGGTGCTCGTCCCGATACAGAGGAGAGGCTCACACTCCATTAACTTACAATGGGGACAGCTAGGTAGGTATTAGTTGTTGTTTTTTTTGGGGGTTTTTTTGGACCATCCTGACCCCAATGAAATTTTTTTTTTTTTTTTTTTTTGCTGGACAGTCCCTTTAAGTATTTAAAAATATTCTTAGAATACAGTTAAACAAAAAAAAATATATATATTCTTAGAAACAGAAGATTGGCACATGGTGCATCCAGTTCACCCCTATACTATTTCCTTTGTATTTTTATTTTAGAACGGATATATATTTATCTCAGGCAGGTTTACTTTCAGTTAATAATAATCTTTAGAATAATAATCTTTATTTATATAGCGCCAAAATATTCCGCAGCACTTTACAATTTGGAGGGTGTAGGTACAGACAAAAGACATACATTGCACAATGAAAAGCTACTTACAGATGAGACACAAAGTGTGAGGGCCCTGCTCGCAAGAGCTAACAATCTATTAGGGTTATGGGTCAGTTACTGCTGATTTTCCAACCACATCTGCTGGAAGTTTTCTACTCTTTTAGCAAGATAATATTTCCTGACATAATGTACTGAAACACCAGAAAAAAATCTTTGTGGGGTAGAATTGAGAATTTTTTTTATTTTTTTATGGGAGGTTTGCTTTTACAGTGTTAACTTTTTTTTATTCTGCAGATTGATATGCTTCCAGTGATACCAAATTAATATAGTTTACACCATACTTTACCCATAACCTTTTTATTTTTCCACCATATAACCTGTGTGATGGCTAATTTTTTGCAGTGGACAGGAGTAGTTTTTATTGGTATCACTTTGTAGTACATGCAGGATGACACAATTCCGGCACTGGGTAGTTTTCCGTTTACTGTGCTGGATCAATAACATCTCATTTTAAATCATATTTTACGTAGCAATACCAACTATATGATTTAGTTTTTCTTATATGATAAATGGGAAAAGTCATAATTTTTCTACTTTTACATATATATATATATATATATACATATATATATATATGTGTGTATATATACATATATATATTTTTTATTTATTTTTTAGCCACAGCCTCTTTCGCTACGGGCTCAAACATAAAATTGATTGATATAAAGGCATTTCATTGATTATTCCACTCTGCCTATGGCAGGGTGCAGTAGCAGTACAATCATGGCAGGCATGTAGGCCCCCTACTGCAATGACAACCAGCTCTCTTTGATCTCATCCTTATAAGGGCTATAGGAAAAGGGACTTAATAGCCCTTTCTAACTACTTAGATGCCACAGGCATGTTGGTCTTGCCGAATAAGCAGTTAAAGGGCTGGAATCTGAGCGGTCTCTGATGCCGGCCGCTAAAGGCAGGCACCGACTGTGATTAACAGCTGTCACCCATTGAGTCTGGCTCACCGCATAAGTCCACTCCATACACCCTTAGCAGCAGAATAATTTAAAGTTAATTCATTTGCCGTACATGGGTTAAGTCTCTCCTGAATGTAAACTTTAAGGTGCAGTACAAAGGTGAACATACACTTTAAAGAATACTTTAAAGAGACATTCTAATTTTATACATTTATTGAATGATGGCAGGATACACCATAAAAGTCTAATAGATGCAGGTCCCACCTCTGAGAATCACACTTATGTCACGATGGGGGACCTTTAACCCCTTTTCTTGTTCTTGCTGTGACCAGTAAACAGAGGACATCATACAGTGTTGTGAAAAAGTATTTTCCCCCTTCATGATTTCTTAATCTTTTGGATGATTGTCACACTTAAATGTTTCAGATCATCAAACAAATTTAAATATTAGACAAACATAAAACAAGTAAACACAAAATGCAGTTTTTTAAATTGTCTTTATTAATATTAAGGGAAAAGTAATCAAAACCTACAAGGCCCTGTGTGGAGAAGTAATTCTCCCCCCCCCTTTAAAACATAAATGAACTGTGTTATTTCACATCTTTGTGGAGAGGTGTTCAGTTTCCCTAGCCTCACCCATGCCTGATTACTGCCACACCTGTTCTCAAACAAGGGAGCACTTAAATAGGACTTGCCTGACAAAGTGAAGGTCACCAAAAGATCCTCAGAAGCTAGACATCATGGGAAGATCAAAGAAATTCAGAAACAAATGAGAAACAAGGTAATTGTGATCTTTCAGTCTGGAAAATATAATATAGCCACCTCTAAAGATTTGTGACTCAAGAAGACCACATTGAGATCCATTAGCCACAAACGGAGAAAACATGGAACTGTGGTGAACCTTCACAGGAGTGGCCGCCAAATATTACCCCAAAAGTATAGCGACAACTCATCCAAGAGGTCACAAAACACCCTACAACAACATCCAAAGAACTGCAGGCCTCACTTGCCTCAGTTAAGTTCAGTGTTCATAACTCCACCATAAGAAAGAGACTGTGTAAAAATGGCTGGCATGGCAGAGTTCCAAGACGAAAACCACTGCTGAGCAAAAAGAACATGAAGGCTTGGCTCAGTTTTGACAAAAAATATCTTGACAATCCCCGAGATTTTTGAGAGAAGATTCTGTGGGCTGATGACAGAAAAGTTGAACTTTTTGGAATTTCAGAAAAGGATCATCATACGAACAGTAAATCATGTTGGTGGTAGTAGTGTGATGGTCTGGGGCTGTTTTGCTGCTTCAGGACCTGGAAGACTTGTGATAAATGGAACCATGAATTCTGCTGTCTACCAACAAATCCTGAATAAGAATGTCAGGCCATCTTTTCGTGACCTCAAGCTGAAGCGCACTTGGGTTCTGCAGCAGGACAATGATCCAAAACACACCAGCATGTCCGCCTCTGAATGGCTTAAGTAAAACAAAATGAAGACTTTAGAGTGACCTAGTCAAAGCACTGACTTTAATCCAATTGAGATGCTATGGCATGACCATAAAAAAAGCTTCTCATGCCCGGAAACCCTTCTATGTGGGTGAATTGCAATAATTCTGCAAAGATGAGTGGGCCAAGATTCATCCAGAGCATTTTAACTCTGGCAGTTATCACAAACGCTTGATTGCAGTTGTTGCTGCTAAGGGTGGCCCAACCAGTTATTAGGTTTAGGGGGCAGTTACTTTTTCATACAGGGCCTTCTAGGTTTTGATTACTTTTTCCCTGAATAATAAAGACCTTCAGTTAAAAACTGCATTTTGTCTTTACTTGTTATGTTTGTCTAATATTTATCTATATTTAATAGATATTAAATAATATTTAATAATATTTGTCTATATTGTTTGTTGATCTGAAACATTTAAGTGTGACAAACGTTAAAAAGATTAAGAAATCAGGAAGGGCAAATATTTTTTCACACCACTGAATGCAGTTTTTCGGTTTACTTCTATAGGAGTTTTAAGTACAGCCAAATAAGTATGCTTAGCCGTACTGTGTTACGTACTGTACTCTGTTCACTGCAGACTTTGAAAGAGTAAGGGCGGGAGGTAAGGGGACCCCTGTTCTAGCAGACATTTATGACAAATCCTGTGGGTATGGCATAAATGTCCGAGATGGAAATATCCTTTGAAGATCTATTTATTTTATTAATTTATATAGCCCCATTATATTGCACAGTGCTGTACAGCTATTGTCATTATTCATATCCCTCCCTACCTGTATTGGAGCTCACAATCTGATGTCTACTTTAATCTACCTGTATGTTTTTGCAGTGTGGGGGAAACCGAAGTACCTAAAGAAAAGCCATGTAAACACGGGGAAAACAAACCTACTCCTTGTCATAAATAATACAAGGTTCACTGCTCACCTCTCACAGCTGATGAATATTAACAGGTGCATGGTCTGCATACCCCAGGACCCACAGGGCTTGTAGTATTGCTTAATCCATAAATTCTTTGATTGCAGCCAGCACCACGGAAATGGCAAGTTTCCATAAAATCATATCTTTAGTCCAATTTTGTAAAATACAAAGTTACATCTAATGAACACACCATGATAAAGGCAGACACATTTTAGGCGATGCGCCCTTCATAGTGCACTGATGAAAGGCGCAACGCTTGAAACACGTCTGCCATTACCACCATGTGTTCATTTGATGTAACTTTGTATTTTACACAGTTAGATCCATAAACGTGTTTCAGGTGTTGGGCCTTTCATCAGTGCACTATGAAGGGTGCAACACCTAAAATGTGTCTGCCATTATCACGGTGTGTTCATTGGATGTAACTTTGTATTTTACATTATTGGAATAAAGAAACTTGTCATCTCCTTGGTGCTGGCTGCAATCAAAGAATTTATGGATTGAGTGATACTCATGGTCATGTTCATAGTGGGACTTGACTGTAGCTTCAATATTATTCCTATTATATAATTACTTTATTAAGTCTCGCTTTGTTTGCTGATATGCAGTTTGAAAGCCTTTATGTTTGAAGATCATAAAAGATAATCAGCACAAATAAACTGCACCTCATGATGTAGCTTTTTGGACCTTGAGGATACAACCCTTTTTAGTATTTTTTTAATCAATGTATTCGTTGAATTTTGACATTGACATAGCCCTCATAAGGCTTGTTTTTTTTTTTTTTTTTTTTTTTTAGGACCAATTCAATTTTTTATATGTTTGGAAATCGAAAAAATAGCAATTCTGAAATAGGTTTTGTTTTTTTTTGTTTTTTATTCACTGGTATTCAGTATACATGACATGCTTTATTCTGATTATGGAGATACCAAGTTTATAAATGCAATAAAAGCTATAAACAAAGCTTCTGTGCTACAACATATAACATCCCATAGTTCTTAAAGGGGTTGTCTCACTACATTGATTCATCTTACCTCAGTCCTGTTTTCTTGGTTTCACTTTGAATTCAGGGGCGTATTAACTGGCTTCTGTTAGGCTGCAGTAGAAGCCAGGTCTGTAGCTATAGCAATCAGTGCTGGCAGCATATCAGGAGAGATCCAACAGGTCTGTAGCTTTAGCGACAAGAGGTGATATCTAGGAATAGGTAGGATAATGTTAATGGACATATATTGCAAAGTGACTTGTTTTTGCAAGACCTTTAACATAAAAAGCAATCCTTGTAGTGAGACAACCCCTTTAATGTTTCATGACTGGATGGTGGGATAAAAAGGTTTGTGTTTCACGCATCAGTCCTGAAACCTTAACACCACCTTATATTTAACACCACCGATGTTGTAGCACAGATGCTTTGTTTATAGTTTTCATTGCATTTTACAATTTGGGACCATATCAGCATATATTGCTCAATCATTGGTATTGGAGGATTGTAGCATATACATGAATATTTAGACTTGTACCAAATTTATATAGTTTGTATACAATTAAAATATTTTCCCTTCAGCAAAAGGGCACAATTTTAGCAGGATCAGCTGTCATTTTCATTGGTACCATCAGTTTTACATAGAACTTATTAACTTCCATTCTGTACTTTTTTTATGGAGTTCACTATACGGGATAAGTAATGCATTTGCTTTATAATATTAATAGCTGTTAAAGGACCATTCCATTTCCTGATTACTGTTCTGCAATACAGGTGTATTGCAGTGTATTATACATATCAGGGTCAAGCTAAGCCGTGCTAGCATGTTCTTGGAAGAGAAAAAACTAATGTTTTGTCAACACTTTATTCGTGTGCATCCACAACTGTAGAAATAAGACATCTCTATTATGGTATTCTAAAACCAAACTAAGTTGTAGGAACAAGTCAGGCATTTGAGGTCACATGCATTGTTCTATATTTCATAAAAATCAATAAAGCTGTTGCTGTCTGGTTTATTATGTTCCTATTAACTTTAGAAGCCCGTCGGTAAAGGTTTGCTACAGGGAACACATTTTAAAAATGAATAATAAAAAGCAAACAATAAAATAAAAAGTTCCTTTCCAGACAGTGAGTAAAGCCAGACGAGAAATGAAACAATTGACAGTTTCTGAGTGGAGAATTTTTTTGGGCATATTTCTGTTTGCATGTTGTGATTTGCATTATTTGAAATAAACATTTTTGCGCTACTCCAGTGTGGATGTATTTTCACAATGCCATGCTAAGTAGCAGCACCACATGCTTAGCAGTATGCTTCCCACTGTCTGATTTGACATTTCTCTGACTTGATTGTTACTTGTTAGATGCAATGAGACCACATAGAAATAAATTGCCATTTCCCTGATTGCTTAGCGTGTCGTGGAAGGATGTACATAGTAACCCGATATGAAAATTGCTTCCGAAATGAAGACCACACTGGAAAAAAATATAATTGGAAACAATTTCCACGTGTAAGAGTCTTTTATAATTAGAACAATTTTAGATCCCAATCAAGGTGAAATTGTGGCTGCTTTTAGGTTATTCCGTCTTGTGGCGTTCAGTATAAATAATTTTTGTTCTCTGTTGTAGTTTGAGATTTGAGTTTATTTATTCTGCTGCACTGATTCTCTGTCACATTCTTCTGACAGCAGTGACACTTCAGTTCCTTTCATAGAGATAGAGCTCCGTGCCGGGCCCATTTTCTATCCTAATGAGCTTGAATTGACTTGCAGAGGATGGGATAGTAAATAGCATGAGTGTAACTATAGCCATTATCATCTTTGTAACTGATTTGTGGTCAAACAAGATCTTGCAACAATAGTAGGATTGCCTATTTACTTCACTTTATAGATGCGTCATTATACAAAAGTAAAATATAATTGTCTGCATGAAGACAGCTGTATTTGATAGTTCTTGTTACTAACAGAGCAGATATCATGGTGATAACTATATATATATATATATATATATATATATATATATAATATTATATATATATAATATATATGTTAAAAATGTATATATGTAATATGTATATATTGTTATATATGTAAAAAATGTGTGTGTATTAAAAAGTATATATGTGTATATACACTCACTGGCCACTTATATAGGTACACCTGTCCAACGCTCGTTAACACTTAATTTCTAAATCAGCCAATCACATGGCGGCAAACTCAGTGCATTTAGGCATGTAGACAGGCCCAAGACAATCCCCGCATTAAAACCGAGCATCAGTATGGGGAAAAAGGTGATTTGATCCCTTTAAACTGGCTGGTTGTTGGGCCAAAGGGGCTGGTCTGAATTTCAGAAACTCTGACCCGGGGGATTTCACGCAAAACCTCTCTGGGGTTTACAGAAAAAGGCCAAAAAAAAAAACCATCCAGTAGGCAGTCCTGTGGCGAAATGCCTTTTGATGCCAGATCAAAGGAAATGGGCAGACTGGTTCGAGCTGAAGAAAGGCAAAATGATCAAATAGCCACCCGAAACCAAAATAGGCAGAAGGCATTCTTTAGGGACATACGGCAAAATTTGAGCAAGGGCTACACACAAAGACCCCCAAACCCGGGGCCATCCTTTTAGCTAAGAACAGGAAACTGAGCTCCAATTTGCCCAAGCTCATCGAAAATTGGACTTTTAAAGATTGGGAAAAAAGTTTCCTGGCTGATGAGTCTATTTCTCTCACATTTGGATGGTAGGGTCAGAATTTGGCGTCAACAAAAAGAAAGCATGGATCCAAACTGCCTTGTATCAACGGTTCAGGCTGGGGGTGGTGGTGTCATGGTGTGGGAATATTTTCTTGGGCACTCTTTTGGGCCCCTTGGTACCAATTTGAGCATCGTTGCAACACCTTGAATCTATGCCACGAAGAATTGAGGCAGTTCTGAAGGCAAAAGGGGTTCCAACCCGTTACTAGAAAGGTGTACCAAATTTAAAGTGGCCGGGTGAGTGTATGTATATATAAATATATATATAAATATATATATATTAATAAATATATATAAAATAATATAAATATAATATATATAAACACACACAAATACATATATATAAAAATATAACACATATATACATAAAAACTACACACATATAATACACATATATAAAATTATATATATAATTATAATAATCACAAATACGGTTTGCTGTGATTTTGGATTTTTATTTCTATAACCCCCATACATGGTTATAGATAAAGTATATAAACACATATCAGATTTGGGCTGCTCCATTTTTTGGTGTTTTTGGCAAAAAACTTGCACCCTATTTTTTAAATACAGTTAAAACCACAAGTTGACATACACTTTATGAAAAGACATAGATGCATGTTTTTCTCACTCTCTGACAGGAAATCAGAATAAACCTTCCCCGCTTTAGGTCAATTAGGAACCAAAATTATTTATATTTGCCAAATGCCAGAATAATGAGAGAGAGAATAATTTAAGGCATTTTTATTACTTTCAGCAAAGTCAACAGTTTACATACACTAGGATTACTATGCCTTTAAACAATATGGGACAGCCCATATGATAATGTCATGTCATTGGAAGCTTCTGGTTTATTGGTTTTATTATCTGAGTTAAGTAGAGACACATCTGCTTCTGTGTGTAACATCATGGGAAAGTCTAAATAAATTAGCCAAGATATCAGGAAGAGAATTGTGGACTTTCACAAGTCTGGATCATCCTTGGGTACAATTTCTAGGTACCTGAAAGTGTCTCTTTCATCTGTTCAAACAATTATATGCAAGTACAAACAAGATGGGAATGTCAAGCCATCATACCATTCAGGAAGGAGAGGTTCTGCTTCACAGAGATGAATGTGCTTTGGTCCAACATGTGCGTATCAACCCAAGAACAAAAACAAAAGACCTTGTGAAGACCTTGTGAAGAAGTCATTACTCCAAAAGAAACATATAAAAGCCAGATTAATGTTTGCAAATGCACATAGGAACAAAGACCTACATTTTTGGAGACATGTCCTGTGGTCTGACAAAACTAAAATTGAACTGTTTGGCAATAACGACTAACGTTACGTTTGGAGGAAAAGGGGAGAAGCTTTGAAGCCTAGGAACATCATCCCTAATTGGGAAACACGGGGGTGGCAGCATCATGCTGTGGGGTTGTTTTGCTGTAGGATGGACTGGTGCACTTCTCAAAATAGATGACATCTGAGAAAGAAATTATGTGGCAATACTGAAGCAACATCTCAAGACATCAGCCAGGAAGTTAACGCTTGGGCGGAATGGGTTTTCCAAATGGACAATGACCTGACTTTGCAGAAAGTAATAAAAATGCCTTAAAAAATTCTCTCTCTGTTATTATTCTGGCATTTGGCAAATATAAATGATTTTGGTAATCCTAATTGACCTAAAACAGGTAAGGTTTATTCTGACTTCATGTCAGATAGTGAGAAAACATGCATATGTGTCTTATTTATAATGTATGTAAACTTCTGGTTTCAACTGTATGTATGAACAGTTGTACACCAAACTTAGGTGCAGTTTGTGCCAGGCACAACACATTTAAATGCGCCTAAGTTAGGCACCTAGATATGATAGCCGTGCACCTAAGATATGCTACACTATGCTATGCTATGCAAGGCATACCACACGTCAGGTTTATGAACTGGGTGTACCCGAATGTATCAACAGATTCAAACATTGGGTTGCACTGTACACTCATTTAAAAACTGTCAGGCTGGCGCCTTTTTTCTGACATGTTGCCCTAGATTTTTACTTGCTAGCTGCTCTTCAGACTTTTTTACCATGTGTGGGCAGCTCTTATACTTGGATAATATACTTAGTTACATCGATATTTTCATGTGCATTATTTATGTATTATGTATGTATTTTCATACATATTATTATCATCGGTCTGCACATAACTTTTCTTTTGCTCACACCCGATTACTATATTGATTCTCTAGCAGATTGGCTCTTACTCATAATGGAGCCATGTCCATTTTCTCAGATCTATTTTTGAACAGTTCCTGACAAAATTTGACAGATCCTATTGACTTAATGGGGTCTGTGACGTTCTCATTAGGGGTTCCAGTAGTTTGATTGCAAAAATCTTGCTGCAGACTGCAGCATTTTACTTACAGAACACTTTAACCCCTTACCGCCGGAGCCAGTTTTGGCCTCTCTGACAGCGCCCCATTTTTTAAATCTGTCATGTGTCACTTTAGTCAGAATAACTTTTTGACACTTTAAAACCTATCCATGTGATTCAAGATTGTTTCTCGTGACAAAATTGTGCTTCAAGAATAAAAATTTTGGCCCAAAAAAATGTTTTGTTTTTAATTTTGAAAAAATATCAAATTATCGTAAAAAATGTAAAAATTTACCAAATTTCAAACTTCAAAAATTTTGCATGTAAGACAGACAGTTATTACCTCAAAATAGTTTTAAAAAAAAAACCCTACCATATGTCGCTGTATTTGGGGCATCATTTTTTTAAAAGCCTTTTTTTTTTTTTTTACGACATTGGGGGGTTTAAAAAATTGTGGTAATTTTCAAATTTCAAGAAATTTGCAATTAAAATTTTTTTGGGGCCATCCATTCAACTGACTTTGATTTGACCTGTATTTAGATCCCCCCCATAAATGACCTCACTAAGAAACTACACCCCTTAAATATTAAAAAACCCTTTTAGGAAGTTTTTTTTAACCCTTAGGGTTCACGGGAATAAAGCAAAGTGGAATAAAATTTTTAAAATTTCATTTTTTTTTCAGATTTTAAATTTTTATACAAAATTGACAAGAATACTTAAATGTTCAGGGAAAAATAAAAATTTAATATTGACCCCAATTCTGCCGTTTTCAAGATACCCAATGTGCCCTAGTGCTTTTTTTTTGGGCTCAACCAAAGCCCCAAAATGGGAGGAGCACCTAGGGACTCGGGGGGCCTCATTTCATTACAATTTTATTTAGGGGCCTTTTCATTTTTGGGCAGATCCCTAAGTCTAAAACTTAATAAATACCCCTAAAAAGCCCCCAATTGTAAACTACACCCCTTACGGAATAACCCAGGGGTGTAGGAGTAACGACCCCACAGGCGTTTCACAAATTTTTTTTTTAGCTTTCCCGGCTCTGAAAAAAAAAAAAAAATTTTTTTTTTTTTCCAATAATCGCAATTTTACTAAAATTTTTAAATTTTTTACAGGGAACCTTTGAAAAAAACCCCAAAAAATGGTTACGCAATTTCTTCAAAATTGGGCAAAACCCACATGGGGGTTAAACTCGTTTGGGCGCATGGCAGGGGTACAAGGGAGGGAGTGTTATTTGGCTTTTGGCGCCAGAAAATTGTGGGGCCATTCCCCATCTCCCAAAGCCCCCAAAACAACATTTGAAACCTTCCCAGAAGTTCCCCCATTTTTTTAAACCCCCCCCAGGGATCTCCCCAAAGGGGGTGTATTTTGCATTTTTTGGTCACAGGGTTTTTTCCAGTTTTTTTTTTTACATTGGGCCATAAAAAAGAGGGGGAAACGCAGTTCCACATTGTTTTTGGCTTCATTTTTACAGTATTCGCCTACGGGATAAATGACGGTAATTTACTATGGGGTCGGTACAATTACAATAAAAAAATTTTTATATTGTTTTTTATTTTTTAAAATTACTTTTACACAAAAACGATTTAAAAAAATTGCGTTTTTGTTGTCCTGTTTTTGACCGCCATAGTTTTTCTTTAATTTTTGCTTTTTGGGGCTGCTTGTGGGGTTGTTTTTTACAATGAGTTTGAGTTTTTTTTTTGGACCCTTCGGGGGGGATGTGATGCCTTTTACATTTTTATTAAATTTTTGTGAGGCATTTTTTACAAAAACAGCAACCTGGGATGTTTTTATTTTTTTTTTTACAGCGGGCACTGTGCGATAATACATGCTATTTTGCTCACAGGTTGATACGATTACAGCGAACCACATTTTATATTTTTTTAATGTTTTACGCTTTTTTCACAATAAAAAAACTTTTTAATTGAAAAGGAAAAAACGTTTTTTTTCTACCGCACTGAGACCCAAACTTTTTTTTTTTCTTTATGGAGCGTATAGGGGCTTTTTTTTTCAGATGAGTTAAAAGGTTTTATTGTAACATTTTTGAGGGGACAAATTTATGATCACTTTTAAATCCGTTTTTTGGAAGGCAGGGGGAAGAAAAACGCAAACCTAGCAATGTTTTTTTTTTTTTTATTTTTTAATACTTTTACCGTGCAGTACCGTGACAAGTTAATTTTACTCTGGGGTTAGACGATTTTCGGCGATAACCCAATTTTTTGTGTTTTTTTTATTGAAAGCACAATTTGTTTGAAAAAAAAGTTTTTAGTGTAAAAAAATTTTATACGCTATCTTCTAATACCAGAACTTTTTAAATTTTTTGTAACGAGCTGGTAAGGGCTTTTTTTTTTTTTCGGGATAACTGATTTTTTTAATTGGGATCACTTTGATGTTGATAGATTTTTGATGACTTTTTAAATCCATTTAAAGTGCTGCAGATGAAACAAAAAACCAATTCTGTGAGTTTTTGGGGTTTTTTTTTTTTCGGGGTTCACCTTACGGGTTAATTAACTTGACAGATTTATAGGGTGGGTCGCACACAAAGCGCGAACCAAAAAGGGTTAAAATTTATTTATTTTTTGATCTTTTTTTGGGGGGACGCGTTTGTAAAGGGAAAAGGGGGATGTACTGTTTTTATTTTTTTTTGGTTTTTTTTTACTTTTTAACTTTTTTTAACTTTTTACATTTTTACACTTTTCCCCAGGGGGAACTCATGAACGATCGCAGATCGTTCTGCATAGGAGATAACATACAGCTTTTAACTGATCGGTCCCATGGCAACTGTCAGTCCGCGCCACAAAGCATTTTTGGGCATCGGACCCCAGACAACCCCGGGTGCTGTCATTTAGCTCCGGGCCTGGGAGGAAATCAGTACGGGGGGCTCAGCGCCTTACTGCGCCGGCGGGGACGGGGCTCACTCCCGCCGCCCGCAGCCGCATGCCCCACCACGAGTCGCAACACGGGGGTTTTTTTTAAACCCCCGCGGGGGGAGCTCATCCGGGCCCGGGGGGGGCGCGGGTCCAGCGGGAATAACGCCGGTTTTTATGCCGCGATCTTTCGCCTCCCTTTGAGGGGCAAGACGCCGGAGTACTCATACGGGAAAATTTTCAAACCCCCACCCGACATTGCCCATGAATACAGCAAATGTCGGGAAGGGGGTTAAGAGAACCTTTCACATAGATTATGCCCCCTTCTGAGGATAGCACAAGTTATGTCAACCTCGTTTCCGCGCTGTGCCCCCTTATTTTGTAAGAGCTGGAGTTTTTTGATATTTATGCTCAAATCTGCAGTTTTTAGCCAGAAAATCATCATTTTTTTTCAAACCCCCCCCACCGAGGCTTGCCCAGCCCCCCTCAACTATCAACCTATTACTTTTAAAGGGAAACGTGAATAACATCCCGGGGGGCAGGCTTAGCCCCTTTGGTGGGCGGGGGTAACATCTGTTTATGGTAAATTTAGCATTAAATGCCTAAAATACAGCACTTGCAGAAAAAGGGACCAGCGCGAAACAGATGTCCCGCACTAGCTTGTGCGTCCCAGGGGGGGAAACTTTTTGACAGGGTTCCCCTTTTAAATACAAGTGTGAACACAGCCAAGACCTTGTTCACACACACAAGTTTTTAATTCATTATTTCCATAGCAGGTAAAACACTTTCATAGGATGTCTTACTAGTAGTACAGGCATATTTTCTTGCACTTGGTTTATTTACACATTTTATAATCTGACACCTCCCATTCATTGCCCTTGATTCCATGAGTGCGCTTTTAGATGTTTTTCATTTTTAAGGGACTTATTTTCAACTTTTCCCAAAAAAGATACTAAAAAACAAATAATTAATATAAGTATGAAAA